>JAODTK010005298.1:0-170000 GCA_026419785.1 Sclerodactyla briareus | reverse complement strand
GCGCCGCCATGGTCATTCAATTGAGGTTGGCCCGTCCGTCCTGGTACCTGTAGACGTATATACTTCAGTACATTTTTCGTTAATTCGCCTCCGGACAGACCTACCGCTTAAGGACGATTTGCACGGACTTCTTTTTCAATCATGTTTTGATTACAGTTTATCCGTAAATCGATATCAAAAAGAATGGAAAAAATAATTTCAACCCCAAATAAAAGTCCTATGGGAGGGCTCGACAAAGGTTATTAAGAAAAGATCGAGTGATAAATTTCAATGATCGTTTTACAAGAGAAAGCACAGCATGCCATGTTCCTGCAGAAAAATATTTATAGTACCGTCAGGTACCTTTGAAAACTGAAAAAGTGAGTCTAGTAGATTATTATTGGGTTATTCTCACTCTCATAACTGTGTAAAATGAGAAACCTAAAATAACGTCTATGTGAAATTCCAAATTCGATATGTAAAAATTGAATTGATCTCTAAATTTAGTTTCGTGATCTAACTAACATTAATGATTTTCCATGACTGATCTATAGTATACTGTGTATGGTGCACAGTTTTAATTTGTTCAATGCGCGACCATGCGCAGATTGGCCGGTTATTCGGGCTTTTTCCATTGTATGTGACCTGGGGCGTAAATACACGGAAAAGGGGACGTGGTGGTGGACACCAGCTCCATCAGAAAAGCTTCCCTGATGGTCTCTCAGCGACAAAAACTAGGCGTAGGTTTCAAATAGGAGGGCGGGCGATGCGATGAACGCATGAGTGTATATGAACAAAAAAACAGTGGACGGAAGGTAGTCGTACCCAGTAGCGTCCCACCACCACCCCCCCCCCCCACCCTCCTCGTCAGCCTCAAGCAATTAAAGTGAAGGTGAAAAAGGCCAATTCTGTCAGGAAGGATCTCGGTGAGCTTCCTGAATTTCATTTCAGAGTGCTACACCCTGTAATTAGTGAGTAAATTGCTGAAAATGTTTCGGCAATTGATGAATAAAAAACCTTGTCACTCGCAGTCTTCTTCCTGGAGCATTGTGCATAGCAGTGGTGGAGCGGAAATTACTTCAGCCCGAACCTCGGGAGCTTCCTGAATTTCATTCACGAGTGCCATAAACCCGTTAATTAGTGATAAAATGCTAATGGCGCGAAGCGACAGAAATTTTCTGCGCATGTTTCGGCATTTGATGAATACAAAAAAAAAGTTCGTCCACTCTGCAGTCTTCTTCAGGGCATTCTTAACCCATCCCCACAGCCATGCCTCTGCGGCTATTTTCAGACGCTTGGACAACGCTACGTGACAGGCGTCGCCGTCTTAAGCTCATGTTCTATCGACGATTCGCGCGAGCGGCGTGCAATTTATTGGGGGTCTCTCCAAAATGTCAACTAACGACCAGTACGGACGCATCGAATTTAAACCGTGGCAAACACAAGGATACTGTCTATTCGAACGGAAAATGCGCGAAATAAAAGAATAAAATGTTAACCAGGCGGGGGGCCAGGTATTTGGGTCAGGCGGGGGTACTTCGGAAAAGTTCACTAGAGGCTATAGCGCGTGCTCGACTCCCAACACCCGCGTAACCGCCACGGGGGGGATCACTCGGCGATCAGAAATAAATTCCTATGCGGTATCTTTCTCGCATTTTAAAATTGATCCCGCTTTTGCATTCCCCTTGAATTTAGTCAGAAAACAAAAATAAAAATACCGCCGTTTTTGTGATATCGCGTGTCGCGGTAATCCGTGCGTAAAAGATAAAGGGGGCTATCGAAAAATGTTGACTTGTCATTTGATTCCACTGGTCAAGTACTAACCGACCATACAGATACCTATGACGGAAATATGGAAATCCACGAATCCTTTTAATCGGACTGACCCACCCTAAGCGACTGGTGATCGGTATAACAAGTGCAGGAATCTCCCAAGATTTTTGCTAGCGAAAATCGCCACTGTTGTAGGTGGGAAAACCGGATTACTTAAAAGATTCATCCGCGAAAGGTCTATCAACAATTGAGTCCATAATTATTATCCGGGGGTACATCTGCTGCCTTATAGCGGAGGGAAGTAGGATTCACTGTTCGACTCTCTATGGAAGGAGGGTTATTAAAGGTACCAAACTTACAAATTTCATGGAAATCAAATTGGTACCACTTGTTGGACGTTTTCAAAATTCATGGACTAAAAATAGGTCCTCGGCGAGTGTCTGTCGGGAAAATTGAAGGGCGAAAACACCCTGCGAAAAAATGGACCCCTTCTAGCTAACATCTACGCGGTATGGTATCTGAATCGCACACGTTGGAGTGGGTTCGACTCTATGCTTCACGGCAGTATATGGTGATTCTAAAGTTAGAAATTATGGTGCCCCGGATGGCTGAGAATGGACCCAATTCGTGTGTAAGTAATGAGGAAAATACATACGGGGTTGCCACTATGGCTTTTAGTGGGTCGATGTAAGTCTCGTGCATCAGGCACGGTCTATAGCTGGTCATCCCACGAACATCTGGAGTCATAACATTTGTAGGCAAATCAACAACCAGAAGGCCAATAGTAATGCAACAGGTCTCCTTTGATTCAATAGTTCCAATCAACCGTTAGAACATTCGAGAAAATATGCAATCGTAAATGCAACAGGTCTCCGCAATACAAAGTTACAATCAACCTTTAGAAACTCGAGAAACTAAGCATCGAGATATGCAAAATGATGCATCGTGCGATAAACTCATCTACAAGAAGAAACTTCAGTCAAAATATAAAGCACTCAAATCATTTTTTTGATCTCGGCCAACGGCACAAGATCTATGCGGTCACGCTAGTGCTCGTAGTGTTGTGTGATGGTGGCGTGCTGTGTGCGGTGTGTGTGTGTGTGTCCGTGCCGTGCGTGTTGTGTGTATGTAGGTGAACATTTTGTCGGACGATATCTGCGGAAACGACAAGCATGTATCAAGTTCATATTCCGCATGTAGGTTCGTCATGTGGGGCAGTTTGATCCCTTATTTTCCTGTGTGCCTGTCCAAGGTCACAAAGGTCAATGATGAGGCCAAACTAAATATTGAAAAGTCCAATCTAACTCCTATTGCAAGCCTTACATCGCGACCTTTTTGGGAATAGTGCGATTGATGAGAAGGAACATATTCAAACATAACGGTCATGTCATCCAAGTCATTAAAGGTCGATTAGGGGGTCAAAAAACTAGTTCTTTGGCCATAACATGGAAACGAAATGTCTGCCGAGGTGGGAGGTGCGCCATTGTGATCCATCGTTGACCTTCATCTTTGTGACCTTTGACTTCAAATTTAACCTTACAGTTTGGGCCCGAATCGAATTAGTGGCCATTTTCGGATCCAAGGTTTACCTTCCGATCGGAAGGACCATAAAATTGACCCCATTGACCTTGTGGCGAAGATTTTATTTTAGAGTAACGGGAAAAGAAAATTAAACCGTCATTTCTGTATATTTGAAAGAGCTTTGTGTGTGAATAGAGAAAAAACTCAGCTTCATCGGGCACTCTTTATCAAGTTAAGGGGACAAAGGTTGGGTTTGATACCTTTTGGCAATAGCAGTGGGCAGTATACTTGGGATACAGAATGCTTGTAGGACTGCGGGCAATATCACCGTTTGAGAGACCATTTTTCATGAATACTGTCATGCATCAAAGGGTCAGTCAAGGTAACTCAGAAAAATAAAAACTAAATATTTTTTTGGAACAAAGTACAGTGACATTGCTTGGCAAGGTTGGAATTCAGATAGTGGTTAATTCCGGTGGCGCGAACAATTTCATAAAAAAAATCATGCATAAAAGGTATTCAGGCACTATGGGCATAAACCTGTGAAATAGTATGTGTTCCTGCACAACTCCAGTGACCTTTCCTGATGTGGTTTTATATTTCAGGACACAGGGTGTATCCAATCTAGGGTTACATTTTTAATAAAAACCGTAATGTCATCAATGGTCATTCAGATCACTTATTGGCATAAAACCGCCACCAGTAATAGGTTTCTATTCATGACCGGTGTATTCTCCATCTGGTCAACAACGGTCATGTCCCCGAGGTCAATCAAGGGTCAATTAGGGGTAAAAAGCTAGTTTGTTGGCCATGACATTGGGCAAACTAACTGTTTGCAGAGGTTGGGAAGCGCGCGGACGCGCGCCTTTAATCCACTCGTTGACCCTCATCTGTGGTGACCTTTGACTTCAAGTTTGACCTAACCATTCTTGTGCTGAATCAAATTTTGGGATCTAAAAGATGGGTCACAATTGTTGCACCCCAAATGTAAAGAACCGGTTTATTTTCCACATTTTTACACCATTACCCCACTTGTGGGGCCCCATCCTCAGTTAATCCTCAATTCCCACCCCCCAGAAATGAGCGATTCGTCCATTTTCGGCCTGAAATGGTGGTGCTGGGATAGGGGATAGGGGGTCCAAATTTAGAGAAAATCTAAAAATAATAAGAACAGCGTGAAGATGTACACTTTGTTTTAACAATGCCATGCAAGCACTGTCACTGTGGGAGTAGTATGAAAATGCTTGGAAACTATTGTTCTTTCTTCTGGGCATTAAAAATCTGGACCCCAGACGAGACGTGGTGCAAAGTAGCTTTATCAACGTTAAATACTGTGGTGCTGTAACGTAGTGCTCCATTCCAATTGGTTAATCTTTCAACCTAGGGCCTAGCCAAGCGTGAGCCTACATGTACTAGGCTCGCTGTCGTAAATCGTGACAGTTTGCCTGACGTTATTCCAAATTAGAGTGCTTCTTATATCAGCCACTAATGTGTACGTCAGTGAGACAGTATTTCTCAGATGGAATTTAGATCAGTACCTGGACTGACATCAATATGACTGGTTTGAATGCAATCATCGTTCAGGGGGTTTAGGAACAATAACACAGCTGGGACCGGTGGCCTATTCTTTTTTCGAAGGATGGAAGAGTGGTAAAGATCGTTCAAAATCGTTGGAAATCAGCGTTTAGGTTCCAATATAGGGCATGATCAATATTCATGGTAAATCATGTTCGTTCCTCCAGAATCCGTCTTAAGATGTGAAAACTATGTCCACAAATGGTCTTTCTAAGGATATGCAAGATGTGCATCCTGTACAATCGTCATGTGTGAAAGATGTGGTGCTGTCCGTTGCTGCCATCTAACGGGGAAAAAACAGTCGCGACCGGTGACTAGGAGCATGGAGCTAGTATATTACAAGGTGCAGGTGTCAATGAAAGTGCATTTGTGACTCGTTGGAATAATAGAAATAGACACAGAGGAACGCTGACTGTCGCTGTAAGTACACGGTTGTTACAATGCTACACAGGCTGACTGCTGAGTAAGGCCGGCTACGTATTCGTGATCTGAAAACTCAGCTCATATTCGTTCAAAATTACTTTTTGTGCAAGAAAGAATAAAATGACTTTTTCAAAGCTATAATTAGGTATAGTATTTCATAGCATTTTCAGAGCTATAATCATGTATTTACAGTCAGTTGTCCGGTGTTTCAAGTGTTTCGGGAATGAAGTATCAAAAATTGTTTCAATTTGCTGCAGTTCCGCATATCAATCGCATCTATGGACTACAGCCTAATGTTCCGTGATCGCGGCAGATATGTTTATTTAATTTTTGGAGGTGGTCGGACGTCCGTTAGGAGCCAATAGATACGATGTGGACAACGGTGACTTTGAGTGAGTAAAGCTAATGAAGATTTCATCATTATTTGGAGCAGTGTGTAATGATACAAAAAGTCATACAACTATTATTCCTGCATTTTCAATTGGAAAGCCCACCCCTCAACTTCACATATGGAGGCCTAAACGGTGTCAGCCAGGCAAGTTCTAGTCACGCAATGTTCTCAGGTTCTAGCTAACACACAGTGACTGTGACAGGATTGCATTTTGAAAAATTCTGAAAAAGTGGTATCCTTCAAGGTTGTTCAATGGGACTGTTCCAAGAAAGCATTACAAGAAGTTACAGTACATATTGTTACAAATTAGGCAGGGAATTCCTACAAACTTGTGCTCGGTTGGGGTAAGAAAAATGGTTATCAGTCCGCGAACTTGCAAACAGCGCAATCGTAAAAACGTCTTCGTCTTGGTAGCTGCAGGCAATTATGCTGTAGGGCCGGATCCGTGAACGATAAGAAACAACAATCTGTTATCCATACCATGCACTCTCATACCTTCCCAATAAACCTCTTCCTCTTGCTTCTAGAAATCTCAAATGTGGGATCTGCAATGAACCATAGAAACAAACCATTGCAGACTAAAACCCAACATGGGGGAAACAATTCTTTCATGGGCCACCAGTTTTCATACCAACAGAAACTAGAGCGTGATGTGTTGACAGACAAATCATCTTCCCTGGACAATGGTTTTCATTGTGAAACTGGCTCACGTAGGATGCTTACCTGGATCTGCTGACAGATCGATAAAAACATGCGCTCACTGTCTGCGAGTAGGGAGTAAGTAAGCAAATCTTTCTCACATCATGAGGATGCAGGCGGACTGTGGTAATTAAACTCGATTAATTAAAATTCTGTACAACTCATGCAACAGCAATGTAACTCAGCCTAAAAAAAACCCCCCAGTGACATGCTTCTCATCCCACTAAAGCATGCTACGTGTCAACTTGATCGCATCTACGGTTTAGAAGGTATGAGTGGACCGTGACTCATTTTATTTTGGCTCAAACGAGGTTTATGCTGATTAATGACGTTCCCGTGGGAGACGGAAGACGGTTGGCAGCATGTATGAGGAGAGGTACTGTTGCAACCCCCTTGAAATTGCCTTGATTGAAATGTACATTATTGTCTGTTTTTTTGTCATTTACTTTGGCAGTGCCAAAGGTCTCCGCAGACTCCCCATATGTGAGCCAGGGGACAGCCCCCCCCCCCCCCGACCCACAGGCTCCACCGGGAGAGAAAACCTGACCGGGAAAGTTGCTTACCGCGGGCGAACGAAAGTATACGAATATGTGGAAAACGGCGTGAATATGAGTATAACAGGGACAATGAAAGATTAGTCCGTTAGCACATGTCAATTTAAAAAAGACGCACTCCCGTAAGACCCCCGGGGATGAGCGTCAAGACGTTAGGTGCGATGTACATTCGAGTGCCATGACCAACCCTGCGTCACAAAGATGAACGGGACCATTGTCTGAAAAGACACCTCACAATCAATGTTTTGATGCCTGTGCAGTAACCTTTGTCAAATACACAGGCACTGTATGTCTAAGATCTTTCGCTTCCTACCTGAGCCTGCAGGATTAATACTTTTCGTCTACTCTAAAAGTTCTTATGGTATCGGAATATAGGTAAGCTGGCACTGATCAGTTATCAAGCAGCTGCAAATTTTGCAATAGCAGAATCGAAGACGAATGACATTCAAGCATTACGTTTCCCCAGCCGCTCAACACAGTAGCTATGCTTCTCAAAAGTGAAGACATTCACAATTCAAGATGTTGTTTTCACCTACAAACTATTCAACTACGATTTGCAAAAATAGAAAGAAAATATTTTCGTATCTCATTCACCCCGTTCGGACCCATGCTCCCACTATTGATCCCTAGAACTACGAGTTTTTTCCTCTTGTCCCCAGGCCAACCTCTATCCCATGGTAATTCCTTACTGAACAATAATTGCTGTAAATTATTCATATGGAAGGACCTTTCGATTTAATATCAAACGCGCTAAGTCGTTTCGTGTCTTCAGAAAGAATTTCCTGTTTGTTTTGTTTTTATAATTAAGTTTTCTCCTGGGTTTGCTAGCTCCGATTAGCATACATGTGCTTCTCATCTCTAGCATCCTGTACATACGCTTCATGTACCTTGTATTATAGCTGTATTGGTATGCACGGCATAAAGAAATAAATAAATAATAAATAAATAAATAACTAAATAAATTAATAAATAAATAAAATGTGCCATGACCATGACGCATCTATGACTGACCATCCCGGGGTCTCGTGGTGCGGCTTGCAAGTGACATGCATTATCGTGCAAAATTACAAACCGGCAGGCCTCAACTTTCACTATCCGTAGTTACTTACGAAACACGTCACGTGGGCTTACAGGGCGGCGGCGGGTTCACAGGTTCACTTGTATTGGACTAATCGCCAACAACTGCGCCGAATGTTGGAGAAATAACCGGTTCACTCTGTTTTGGGATCAGTGGCGTACCGCGAGATATGTTTCTTGGAGGTGGGGGGGGTTGAGGTCGGAATCCCAGGTCTCGCGCCTAATTTTAGCCTTACCCTCCCTTTGGCAATAATTCAATTTATGGGCTCCTTAGCCCATGCTGTTGCAAAATTTGATGAACACCAGTACAATATCGACTGGACAATCTAAAAATTGTTCTGCGTTTAAAAAGATTGACTTCCATTGTGCGTGACTACGTGGGTGTGTTGGTGTCTCCCTTCAATAAATGGACAACGTAACCACCCATGTGCAGTGATATCATGCTGCTTTTGGACTTGATACAACTGCTTTCAGCTGGGGCGTCTCCGCACGCACAGTTTTTGTGTGCCCTGTCCACACCCCCCCCCCCTCATGCCCCCGTTCGGGAGCAAAGCACGACTCGGTTTTCCATAACGACACTACGCAGTTGGCTGGTTGTGTTTGATATTAATAATTTTTAATACGGGTATGTCTAACAATATCGTATGAAGAGAACTACACATTTTATTTTAAAATGCAGTCTCGGCGATGTTTTTGCGGAGTCCTTTTCTCTGCTGACATGAACCGCAGCGTCGTATACGTTTTTTTTGGAATATTCAATGATAGGATGCTCTTTTGAATTTTTTGCTGTTTTCAATCTGTTTTCGTAGACACCGCCTCATATTTGGCATAGCTTAACCCGGGTAAGTTACGGGTCGCCAAAAATGATCCAAATTGACTAGTGATGACAATCTCGTTGAGGAGGAAAACCCTCAACAAGACGAGTCGAGCCCGCCGAAGAAATAAGAGAAACTTCAACGTCATGAGCTCCAGAATAATAAAACAATTTAAAAAACTTCAGTTCGTTCCGGTATTTTTATTCAAACAGTTAATTGGTCGGTACTGCGATCCGTCGAGAGCGCTATCGAGGCCGTGGTGTCTGGAGGCTGAACGAAATCGTCGGCGCTGACGGCGGGTTTGACAGGCGACTCTCCGAGGCTCGCCAAAGACGACACAAATAAATGGCCACTGCATACAATTGGGTACATAATATAGTTATATAACTCGGTGGGCTATCCTGCGCCTGGTCGTATCAGTGTTGAAAATTCCACCAAAATACGAGCTTAACACCGAGTAAACTTTTCATTTCTCTGTTGAAAACCCCCATGCTGTGATTGGGGGTGACCCCCTTGTTATACTATTACCAACATTATCCGTGCTGCGTGCGTGAATAAACAAAGGCCTGCTGCTTTGGAACTGCGTGTGGCGAATTTTTGAAACCGATAACTATGGATCTCTCCGGGCGACGTGATGACCATTGCCCCTGTTTTCTAAAAAAATTAGACGGTTCATGCACCAGTGGCTGCACTGACTTTGAATCGTAGAGGAGACCAGGGAGGGAAAACTGTTTCGGTGGTAACAACAATCATAACCGAATAAAACTCCAGATGCATGTGCATAGTTTTCTTCTCTTTTTTATTAATGATTGTAGAACAACTCCCTCGCCCAGTCGCAGCAATATTAGGAATGGAGTGGTGCCTTCGACAATACTGACCGAAAAAACTTCAATTAATTGTCATCAGGAGAGTGTTGGCTCTTAATTTAATAAAATTCCTCTTTATTAGAAATAGATATTTAATTCTGATGATAATCTGCTGTGGAATCTGCATTACTAGCCCTGTCCCAGAGCCATATGCCCACAAAAATCGCTGAAATGCTTAACAAATTATGCATCAGTTATGGCAATTGTCCTTATTAACTCTGTGACATTTTCGAGACGTTTTCGCCCCCTGTTGTTGTTCACTAGGAGCATATTGGGTATTTATTATTATTATATTATTTGATATTATTATTGATTATTATTATTATTCTAATTATTATTATTATTATATATTATATTCTTATATTATTATTATTATTATTATTATTATTATTATTATTATTATTATTATATTACTGATATACTAATTTAATCTCTTAGGGTTCGAAGTCTTCAAATAGTAATATTGTCGGATTGTGATGGGCATTCCTTGCAACCTCCAATCTACACTATGATGAACCACAGCATACTTCATATAATTTACTGAAACCTACCAATTGTCGACAAATGTTACAACAAAGTAAATGTGGCGTGATTCTCGAATAACTGATATTGATTGTCCTTGGATGGATTAGCCACGTTTTACATACGGTGTTACAATTCCATGAAAATCAGCCAATGTTTAGGATCCAACATAATTTATGCTAATGAGCTAATCTAATTACAGCATATATGTGTTAGAAGTGAAGCCAGGTTAGGTGTTCATATTAATCGAAAGGACGACATCCAAACAGAATGAAGGGGGGCGGTCTATCAATGAAGTGACCTTTATGCATTTTGGAGACAACTGTAGTCTACATACTGCTAGTAATGTATTTAATTTTCTGTAAAAAAAATCGCAACATTTAGCGAACGCGACTTCTGGTGACATTGAAATCATCGCCATGTTTCGAACCACCTAAAGTACACACCCACAAGGTAGTGTAAATCCGACAAAGGTATAAAACGTAAATACATCGCAGTTGACCCCTGGTATCTTGGAATCAAGTGTTATGCATGTGTTTTCGGAGCCATCTGAAGCCGGGACCCACCAAGTTGCGTGTTAATCGGAAAACTTTTTTTGCATAAACAATGGGAACAATCTTGGCACAAAGCCCACTTCGAACTCATCGAGATTACATGGGGACGGACCTGTGTGCCAAATTTCAGATCAACCACATGGAGCGTTAGACGTATTGCGCTAACACGGACGCGGCGGACGCGGCTGACGCGAACGCCAAACCCAAGAAGTGGGGATATGATAAACACGATGACCACTTCTTCTGAAATAGGAATAAGAATAAACAAGAACGCAACACTCTGCAGTGTATTCCTGCCTTTTTTCCGGACCTGTTCCCAGTACCTGCTACTCAGCTATATCAAACCCTGAAAGATGTGTGTTGCCAACTCAAACCACAACGTGACACAAAACGATCACCTGCAAAATTTACCAACCGCAAGAGATGCTTACTGCTTTTGACCAAGGTCAAAACGTCATCTGAGGGCATGAAGTGAATACTGAAAAATACACCGGTAAGTAAGTGTATCTGAAGAGTTGAAGGTAGGATACGAGTCCGACAGCGAGGTCCAACGTTTCCATTAAGTGTGGGAAGCCCCAGCTGCCGTAACACTGAGTCAGCAGACGCAGGCAAGGCTAAATGATGAAGATCACTTTATGCGAAAGTCATCACTACAAAGTGACTGGTGGGTCAAAGCAGATAGATTGAATGAAGGCAGTTCTTGAATCGGACGAACCAAACAGCATCAACAAGTGAAAAAATTCTTTTGGGGGGTTTATGTGTTGGGAAAGAGAAGGGCATACAGGCCTATTATTGTCAATTGCATCCTCCAATACCCTGGAAAAGGTGAGTTATTGTAGGTAATTCCGGTCCAATAGCAGTTGTATCACTGTTGGTCAATCTCCATATGTCGTTAATCACAAAGGTGACTGAGGGGTAAGTCATTGCCACGTCAATCGTTTTCAAGGTGTTACAGCAGAGTAGTCCTAGTATGTGTTTTTCAACGTGATGTGGGTGTATCCAATTTTTCATTTATTTTCAGGCACAAAGTGATGGAGGGGGTGGCTTCATTGTGTTGACCCACCTAAGTGCAATGACTCACTTGTCTGGGGTACAAGGGGTGGGTCGTGCCATTGACAAGTGATAAAACTGTTTCAGAATTACTTGGATCAATAGCCATTTACCAGTCCACTTCAAAATGTCATATTTGCCATATTTTAGGGTCAAACTTTCACAAGGCTCCCCAAATCACATTATTTTCTCCTACATTGGTGGGGTGGGAACATGTTCTGTCTATATGGCCCAACCCATGGCAGCACCTCCCATAAACAAATATATCTGGCAGTATGGACTTCTGAGCCAATTGTTTTTAAACAGTTGGATTATCACGAAACAATAACTTTTCCCCAAATTAGTCACATGTCATGTGGACAGCCAACACCAGATAGAGAGGCCACTGTGGAAAGAAGAGCAATCACTTTTATAGACTTCAACCCTGGGCCATTTCTGCCTGGGGTTACAGGGGTTAATTGCCCCCACTTTTTGCTCAATAGCAAAAATGCAATCAATGTGTGCCCCTCCCCACTTTCAGAAGCTTCCCTGACCCTGTGCTTCTTCTTCTCCCAAAACTTCACTAACCCTATCACTGCTCTACACAACACCACAGTGTTAACCCTCATTAGGGCTGTCTATGAACACAGGTAATAATACCAATGGTCAGTCCTGCCCGTCAAGTAATTCACCAACATGGAGTGTGGCTTTTGCATTCCCAATAGGGGAAGTGTAAACAAGCAGATTAATCAGTAAGGACGGAGTGCCACAGAGGAATATGCATTACCACTCTCAATCTTTGAGCATGGCCAGTGCCAGGTACCATTCCACACTGAATGCGACAAGGACAGTCTTTAAAGTTATTATGTGTTTGTTACTTCTCCACTTCTTAGTAGTCTCACCACACAAAACTAGGAGAGAATTAAATCCTTTTGAGGATGGGGAATGTTGACCAGTCAAACTGAAGGCTTCTTATAGTATACACACACAACTTGCAGGCTGTGGGTTGAAGAGGGATAATGGCTGGGCCACATAGGTTTTTAATTGAATTCCAGCAGGACGTGTCTCCTGGTTGTGGCATTTCTGCGAATGTAATACTAGTTAAATGGGAAATTTGCAGATCACTGATATAACCGTTTTCAATAAGGTAAAGGCAACGAACTGGCAATTCTCCCCTCGAGTACATTATATGATATACGCCTATGGAAAAATGCCAGTTTGGTCTACCCCCCTCTCCCATCCCCCTCCCTCGATACCATGGTTACAAATCCTAATTTTGTATCTTCCCTGAGAAAATGCCAATGGGATTAAATGTAAAATCTAACACTTAATGAGAGGAAGTGTACGCAAGAGAGACGTATCTGCCTTGCAATAGGATTTGTCCAATAATGCATTGATGCAGGCTTCAAATAGGGCTTCATTTCAATTTTCACTATTGCTGCCTATGACACCTGGGGGGGGGGTGCATGTAAGAAAGAATAGGCGTATCTGCCTTGCACTTCCCTCGCCACCCGTAGCAACACCACTCCTGGATCAGGAGGTACATACACACCTAGGCTGGTCACTGGTGCTATACAGACATATCGGAATAAATAATAAACTGACAATTTAAGAATTTTGTACTGTCTTCATGGGGGGAATACTTGTATTGGGGAATGGGGGAGGGAGGGGGGAGTGGAATCAACCCAGATTTTTGAGAGGCACACAAGTAACACTGCGTTTGTCGAATATAACCCTAATAGAGGAAGGATATACGCAAGAAGAGGCGTTTCAGCTTTGCAATTAGGAATTTTTCATAACTGCCGTGATGCGGTCTTCAAAATAGGGCTACATTTTTAAATTTTTCATAGCTGCCTATGGAATCTGGGGGGGGGGGGGGTGCGTGCACGACCACTACTACTGATCAGGATGTACATAATATGTTGGTCCCGCGGTGCTATCCAATATTCAGACAATTCAGGAATAATAAAAAATGACAATTTCAATAATTTGTACTGTCTTCACTGGGGGAAATATTTGCTTGGTTGGACTATATGCTTGTTCTCACTCTGTACACTGAATCGTTGCAGAGATAAAGGATTGTCCTATGGTGACCTGGACTGACCTTGACCTGATACCAAGAACAATAGGGGTAATCTTCATCATGTGTACGATCCACACATCCGTAATTGAACTTGATAGATATTGATTTCATTATATATCATGCTGACGAGCAGATGTCAAGCCAAATTTTATATCCACATTTCAGTGTTTAGACTGTCTTGACCTTCCACATTCCATGAGATAGCTTGTTATAAGAGGTACGTAGTATGGTATTGTCATTGACTTTTTTGTTTGTCCTACAAGCGCTTCGGCCAACCCAAAAAAGCATGCAAAATCACCAGGTCCAAGGTCAAATGAGGTCCAAAAAAGGCAAAGGTCAAAAGAGGTTCAAAGGTCGGTCACCAGATGTAATTCAACCAGACGAACGAAACTTTCAATTAAGACAGTCCTCCAACATGTTCCGTTGCCGGGATATAATGACAATTTTAGCTGTCTTGACCTTCCACATTAATTGCGATAGCTTGTGATAAGAGTATCGTAGTATGGTAGGTCATTTGACTTTTTTTTTGTCTTAACAAGACGCTTCCCGCCACACACAACAAAAGGCAGTCAAAATCACCAGGTTCAGAGGTCAAATGGAGGTCCCGGTCCAAAAGGTCAAATGAGGTCAAGTGGGTCACAGAGTATTTCCCCAGACAAACGAAACTTCAATTCACAGTCTCCAAAATGTTTCGTTGCCGAGATTATGATGACTTTCCTATGGTGACCTTGAATGACCTTGACCTGACACGCAAACAATAGGGTTCTCCCACTATACCTGCTACCCACATACCCAATTTGAACTTGATAGATACTTGCATTCATTAGATATACATGCTGCGAGCAGATGTCAAATGCCCAATTTATCCACATTTTTGTTAGCTGTTTGGACCTTCCACATTCATTGAGATAATTTGTGATAAGAGTTCGTAGTATGGGGGGTTTTAAAAAGTGTCATTGACTTTTTTGTTTGTCAACAAGACGCTTCCGGCCACCACATAAAAAGCATGCAAATCACCAGGTCAAAAGGTCAATAGGTCAAAAGGTCAATAGGTCAAAAGAGGGCAAAGTCGGTGGTCACCAGATTTTTTCACCCAGACGAACGAAACTTTTAATTACGACAGTCCTCCAAAATGTGTCGTTCCGGGATATATTGACAACTTTTAGCTGTCTTGACTTCACATTATTGCGATAGCTTGTGAGAAGAGTATCGTAGTATGGTAAGTAGTCTGATTGACTTTTTGTTTGTCTTAACAAGACGCTCCTGGCCAACCCAAAAAAGCAGGCAAAATCACCAGGCCAGGTCAGAGGTCAATGATGGTCGACAGGCCAAAGGTAATGAGTAAAGTGGGTCCCCAGATGTCTTTACCCGACGAAGCGACACTTTCCATTACACAGTCTCCAAAATGTTTCGTTGCCGGATATATGATGATTTCCTTACTGGTGGGGCGCTGAATGACCTTGACCTGACACCAAAACAATAGGGTTCCATCCTCACTATACTGCTACCTACCCCCATACCCAATTTGAACTGATAGATACTCGCGTTCGTTAGATATCGTGCTGACAAGCTTTTTTTCAACTTGCCCTCTCGTGACCTTGAATGAACTTGGACGGGCACCCAAACAATAGGGGTCATCCTCCCCAATGTTGCAACCCTCATACCCTAATTTTGAACTTGAACTAACCAGTTTGCGTACGTTAGGATATCGTGCTGACAAGTGTCACACACACACACACACACACACACGCAGACACACCACACCATACGCACGGTTGCATGACTTCATAGATCCTGTTTGCCTTCGGCAAGGAATCAAAATTAGAATAAATAAAGTTTTTTTTTCACCCAGGCCCAGAGATCCAGATTCAGCAAAACGTGGGTACTCACCATGAAGACAAACTCGCCTCATTCTCATTCTGATTACCATTTTATTTACTATTCTATTCAGAAGAAAAATACATTTCCTGTAAATCGTTATGCTGCACGGACAAAGGTTCCTTCATCCTTCTGGTATGCCCATTGCTGGTTCGTGAGGGGTCGCTACTCATTGGCGGTTTGAGATAGACTTAAGAACGTTTAGCAATTCCACCCGGCGAGCTGCATACTGCCATGGTCTGCCCATTGTTCGCCAAGAGACCACTTAGCCTGTCAGCACATGATCCGCTGAGAGCCAGTGGAGCCCGTCTGTCCATTGGTTCGCCAATTCCGGAGCCAGTGGAACGCGTCTGCCATTGTCCGCCCTAAGAGCCAGCGAGCGGCGTTGGCCCATGGTCCGCCTAAAGAGCCCGCGAAGCGTCGTTTGCCCATGGTCCGCCGAAAGAACCATTGAGCACTTCTGCCCTGGGCGCGCCGAGAGAGCAGTAGGCCGTTGTCAGCCGCATGGTCTGCTGAGAGAGCCAGCAAGCGGTGCTGCCCGTGGTACGCCAAACCATCTCGGTTGTCATGCATGCTCCGGTCAGTCAGTCCTGCTGAATGCGGATAACAAGAGGTGGGGATCTCCCATGGAATATTTTGTCGGCAAAACGCGAACTAACTGGGAGGCCTATAGTGCTGAGCTGTATCATTGTGTGAAAAAAAATAAAATCTGCATTCCTTCTCATGATCACTGCACTACCTACCCGATAATGTGGTTAAAGATGGCGATAAACTAAGGATGCCTCTGGTTTGGACTACCGCTCACGCTTTCGTAATTTACACGTATTCGTGCCTCATTCCGGCATTTTCCGTTGAGGGTTGACGACGTCAGAACTACAAACTGGGTTAAATCCGAAAAGCAAAACAGCGCCCCTCAATTTATCAAGTTTTCTAACTACTTCATATTCATCAGTTGCTCAACTATTTCACCAATCAGTGTTCACGTTACAGATAGCACCGTGGGGGTACACTGGAAGTCGTCGGTGCCCGAACAGTGTGGCAGAACAATCTTTCGAAGCTCCTCTAGCAGTTAGCGGAACTTACGCATCCTTTCAGCACAGCTCTAACAACCTCCCTCCCCCCCCCCCCCCCTCATACAGAAGACATTTACTGTTGTCTTGACAGACTGACATTCAACAGTGGGACATAGACAATATACCTACATATAGACTGCATTAACCGCTTGTCGATCTTAAACAGAGGATTCGAGTGACAAGTTCTTGAGGTGATTACCGCGATGTGGTCTTCATATCGTTCACTTCATATTAGTGAAACTCTCCCGCATCGTTACCGAATGCACCAGGAACACCAAAAAAGGCCCGGTCCTCACTAAAACAATTTTTTAAATCACTCTGCTACATACACTATCTCTTAGATTTCAAGCTGAACCAGGAAGAGAGGGTCTGTGTGGTAATAAATAAAGAATGGGGGCCATACAATTCTTCTCAAAAAAATCGAAAGTGGTTCGAAACGAACACATTCAATTACCGTTCATATCGAAAAACGATAAAAGTCGGAGAGATCGTTTATCTCAACGATAAAAAGAAATATGTGATCATCAAAACGTAGGGGAGGGCTATTCCACATCAGAATGGTTTGACAAATAGCGAATCAAGTTCTTTATCAATGTGGCAGGGTGTTTCAGCCGTCCGACATGGCCTGGTATTATTCGGCCTGAACCAAAAATATCGGATCGTGTACGACACGATATCGTTGAAGTGTGACCGGCCATTTAGGGGTCAAGAACTATTATTGCCATCATGCTATAACATGAACGTCAATTATGCCAAGGTTCGGAGGTTCGCCATTATATTCACTAAGTTGACTCAAGTCTGTATAATCTTTGACCTCAATTTGACCCCCGATTTCGGGCTAAATTGAATTCTCGGGACCATTTGCCGATGAGTTGCTCTCGGGAGATCATTATGTGGGAGATATCGGAGGTCGAAGTTTTCGGTTCAAAGTTTCGTGAAGTGAAGATGTTCATAGAGATTTGCAATAGTGCATGTTTGTTAGAATCGGTGGGTCAAACATTTTAAAAATCCTTTAGAAGTTATCCGTGAACGAACCCCTTTTTCACATGTGACATGTGTGCAAGCTACTATAGTGCTCCACAGTGCTACAGTAGACTGTACATGAAACCACCTCCCGAATTAATCGGGGTCCGATTATCAAGTTAAAGGGTTAAAGGTCAAAGGTTGACTGGTTGATACCTGTTGGCAATGGTATTGGGTTCATTCACTGGAATTGATATTGCTCTCAGGTCTAGAATATGGATGCATCATCGAGGGAAACATTTTTCCTAAAATCCGTCATGTAATCGAGATCACCATGCATCATTAGCATAAAACTGTCAAATGATTCGAGTTCCTGCAACAACTTTCAGTGCCAGTTCCTATAACGTGGTTCTCATTCTTAAGAAGGCTAAACCTACATTTGGGAAGGGGATTTTCTTCTAAATATTGAAACCTCAATGTCATTGAAGTGTCACTCAAAGCCACTTACAGGCAAAAACAAACCATAACAACTCCCATCATAGAGGGGAACTTTTCCGTAGGAACCGTCTTGTCATCAAAGGTCATTTGAGGTCACGAAAACTGCGAAATATGTTGTTGCCTTATACTGGGCTTATTTCTCTGCATTTTCAAGTGACCCCAGATGCAAATTGTGGTGCAATCTGGCGCACTTGAACACCAACTCTGTTTGGGATCACCCCCCCCCCCCCGCCTTTTTTGTTTTCACAGAAAAAATCGGCCACACCAGGAAGGATGAAAGAGTAGAGGATTATTGGGCGGGAAGAGATACAAGGCCTGTTTGGAACATTTGTGCATTTTCAGGTTATTTGGACAGTATAACACCCATTCTCTCATGAGAGTACTCACTGACTACCCAAATACCCTGCAAAAACACGTCTCAACAGTTCTGGTATGCTGGAAGTGGGAGGACCCCATAGTGAAAAAAGAAATTGAAGGAAAAAAAAACAACAACATGGTGTGTTTTAGCAGTCTGGAAAGCTCCGTTGAACTTCAGCTTCTTTTCAAAGAGTAAATAGTGGAAATGGTTGAACATGACTGGGAATCATTTTTGTTATCGATAACACAAAAGGCTTTCGACAGAGGCGATAGCGGCGGCGGAAACGGCGGCGGCTACAGACTAGACCCCAGGTCATCCACTGACACTCGTGTGACGAAAATATAAACAATTTTGGAATCCCTATCACAACAGGTGTTCGTAATTCTATGGGAACGTGTTAGTCGGTGACACCGGAAGTACGCCTATACAATAAGACACAAATATTGTGATTGTTGTGATGCTATTGTAATAATTTACCCTTGTTCTGGTTACCTTGGTAACTTCCCACGCTCTCTCTCCGTCCTAGACATACCAGTGCACATTGTCCAGTTGTCCGTGCCTCAATGGCGTAACCAGGGTTTTTGTAGTGGGGGAGGGTGACGATCAATTTTGTGGGGGCGCCATCATCGGTTGACGTAGAGCATGCGAGGACATTTTTAGTCTGAAAGATCTCTGGATTGCAGGAAATGGCAATTCATGAGTCATTTGAGGCTGTTAGAATCATTCCCCTGTTAGTTATCATGTTTCGGAAACTTTCTGATGATTTTCCCTCAATTTCTGCCTCCGAAGAGGCGTGTTCCTGGGTATCACCTTGTTGTCTACTGCGATTGGTAAGTGTGGGAAGAAATCGCCATCTTGGCCTCCTACGACTGTTTGAAATTAGTTGCGCTGAAGCTATGCTCATTCTGTATACTTATAGGCGTGTGGGACCAGCCCATTACCCCCGAATTTTTTAGCTTCGCCCACAGTTGATGCGAAATGAGGAAGCGACTGCGCGCAAAGTGTACAAAAAATTCAGGTTGGTAGTGGTCAAATCCAGGTATGTGGGCACAAATTCCGGCGATTCAAGTCTTCTCCCCTATATAGTCCAGTTCCCCCCCCCCCCCCCATTCTTTGGTCGATATTTTGCTCGAATTTTCAGTTATTTTCCCGATCAGATACTCCTTGTTTGCCCTCCGCCTGCCTACCTCACTAATTCTTTGATGATCGTATAGTACCACCAACAAACCCAACGCCAACTGCTCTCAATGCACTGCATTCTGGTTTTTCGAAATACTGATGATGGATATGTTGAAATTCACCCTCTTCGACTTCACATGTGCAACATGACTCATACCGTAAGGAGATTTGTGATTTCTTCAGCATGGAAAAACAACCCGAACACCCAAATTCTCCATGGGAGAGCATGGGGAAGGGGTGGCTGCACCCCCTGGCTACGCCACTGCCGTGCCTCTGTGTCGTCTCATCTTGATGTGCGGCACCCACCCCATACATGCCGCCTGCCCGTTCGTCGTACATAACATATATATGATGACATATTCAGAGTCAGACCGATTGATCGGAGTGGATCTGGGCGTCTGTCGACCCACCACGAAGCAGTCTACATTCAATGACACCTGTCCACGTGACAGGTGTTGTAGTTAACGTAATTAGGAGTAAACGGCGAAACATAAATCCGTTAATTTGCCCTGATAGGTGGGCCAGGAGAGGGTCACTGTGATCGAAGCCTAAAAACAAACAAACTGTAAAAACAATATTCGCGTTTTCTTCTTCATTACGATACTCCGTGGGCCTATTTCGGCCTTCGTCATTTCCAGTATAATGTAATATACTCCACTGAGGATAATATGATTATCCGGTCGTTCAAAAACAGCCCAAGTGGAGACATTGTTATTCTTACATCGGACCTGCATGACAACACGTCGATTCGGTCGATTTAGAAATATGATCCATAAATATAAGCTCAGCCTATATGAGCGTCAAGGAAGGCCTATGGCAACTCGTATGCTCCAGAATCGAACATGAAACAATGGGGAAAAGCGCAGTAAAAGCTTTCCCTGGAGGCTAGAAAGGTACAGGTATTCACGCGCAAGCACACACGCACAAGCAAACACACGCGCATATACACACGGGCACACTCATGCACCTATATGCACATACGCACCCCCATACACGCACGCGCGCACACGCAATGCCACACATCTCTACGCACACAAGTATATGCATTTGCACGTACACTCACGTGCGCGAATACAATCATACACGCAGGCGTTTATCCACATATAACATACACACGCATACATGACAATACCTACACACACATACACGTATGCTATATCGTGCATGTTGCTTATAAATTCCAATAGGCCATTGTGTTGTAGTTAATGACACCTTAGTCAACACACCGTGGGGGTATCGAGTTTAAAAAAAAATTCTCACCTCAATCTTACCTCAACCATCGTACCATTGTGGTTCACGCTATGCGTGTCGAGCGTGGAAAACCCGTGCAGGTTAAGTTAGTCACGTGACTAATGGCTGATTTAGATTATTATATCCCCGCGACACTGTAAGGATATTATGTTTTTTGGGGTGTAGCCGCCGTCGTCTCCGTCTCCGCCACCGCCGCCGCCGTCTCCGCCGCCGGAAACTCTAGCCGTTAGCGCAATAACTCTTCAACGATTGATCTGAAACTTGGTATACATGTCCGCCCCATTAAAATTTCGGATGTGTTCGAAAGTGGGTATCACTGAATGTCTGCTGTCCTCTATTTTGCAGGTTTTACACGAAAATACAAAGTTTATCCGATTTACACGAAACTTGGTGGGTGGGGACAAAAGTTGTTCCCGAAAAACATGCCGATGACTTCAAGGTCACCGGAGGTCAAATTTGCGTGTTTTTCTTTTTTTTTGGCGAAAATACAGAGTTAGTCCGATTCACACGAAACTTGGTGGGTGGGGACAAAAGTTGGTCCCGAATAACATGACGTTGATTTCAAGGTCACCAGAGGTCAAAATTCTGTTTTTCGCAATTTTTCTAACTTTGTCGAATTTGAACAAAACTTGGTGGATGTAGACTGTTATTATTCCCAAACACCATGATTTTAGTCTCTGGCCAAAATGGAGGTCTTTATGGGGTGTTAGATACTCTGCCATGATTGCTCAAAAACGGGGATATACACGGGGGCGGTTCTCCGCTACACGTGTTCTAGTTCCAACGGTGTACCTTCAGCGGAATAACCTGAGCGACTCTGTCTAAGGCCACAGCTTGTGATTCGCCGGGACGGAGTGGCCATTGCGTTGATTGGCCAGCAGATAAAAAAAGATATATGAAAAGTTTCTCCTCGCGTGTTTTATTGCCCAACAACATTTATTGATGTGGTTGTCAAAAAAACAAAAAAACCTCCAAATGTCTATAGAAGGCCGAAGCCCTCGCCCTCAGGCGCAAATGAGAAAATAGTTTGTTTGCCCATCAGGACACTGGATGCGCGCCAAACAAAAAAAGCCGCGCAGAATTTCGGATGAGGTGAGTGTGGCCTTCCCTGAAAACTAAAGGACAACGGCAGGATGAAATGAATGGCTTAATATATAGAGGGAGGAAAAAACTTGAATGCGTCAGTCCAAACGCGAAGTTTGTACGACTTTCAGTTCGGAGTTTACAGTCCTTTGAAGTTTGTGCATGTGTATGCGCAAATCGCGAAGCATCCAATCATGATGCAATAATTAAATGAGTCATCCTTTGACAACTGCAAACAATCTTTGTTTTCTATTGAAATCAACACATTATTTTCACTTCCAATAGCATTTAGTTCAGGGAGAGATTGTGGAGTGGGGGTGGTAGGTAGGTATGATGGTACTTTGGTTTTTTTTTGAGAGATAAGGCAAACTTACAGGAACTTCTGCTAAATGTTGACTTATCAGCAAAAACATTAACGCAATGAAAGAAATAAATGACAGTACTTTCCGGGTTGTCCAAGTGTGATGTATGTGCGTTGATTGCGCAATTGGGATTCTCCCATTTCTCTGCATAATGGACCAAAACTGTTGAACGCCAATAAAAAACTCCACATAGGAACATCGTAGTGAAACAGGGGTTTGGACCTATAAATAAGTTTTCCATTCTCCACGACAAAACTCCCGATGTATCCAAGCCTCAGTTGTCCTTAAATGTCTCACGACCAGATGGCGATTAGTTCTGTTAGACAATCATATCACGTGTCAGCCAGTCATGTCCTTCCGTCGATGGAGATAATTGTAAAAATTACGACCAAAAACGACTATTTGGGAAGAAGAAAAAAAGACAAAAAACACAATCATGTCTTAGTTTAAACTTGCGCTGGGGGTGCGCCCTCGGATTCGGAGATCCGTCTTGATATTGACTTGGTCATGCGCGGGGAACAAGGGTCAGTGACATTTTGGAATGAGTTCTGAAACAATACAACATTGTTAACCTTCGATCCTATATGGACCACCACCCAGCTACCGAGAGTAGCCCATTAAATCGGGGCAGGTGAATGCAAGTCAGTAGAAGATTGATGACCGCCACCGCCAATTTATATATCAAATATTCGGGGACTATAGGAATATAGCCATGTGGTCGGCCAAGGGATTTCATCCGATACGGTTATCCGATACGGTTCCGAATGGTCTACGGTATGGGATTTTGGTTCTGGTCGGTGTGTACACCTCAATAAACACAATGATTTAGTATACCAACTACCTTTTCACCAGTTTTGTGGGGTGACTAGTCTTCTTGACGTTCACTTGTGCGAGCATCACGCACACGGTATTCCATTTTCTGAAGTCTTCAAAATACCTGGCCCGGAATCGACTTATTATGACATCTACGAGTCAGACTAATTTGACTGGTCAGCTAGTGGCGTAAGACAGAGGTGGGGAATCAGACCCTCACCCCTTGTCCAATGTGACGAATGAATCTTTTAACGCAAAAAAAACATTTTTCCACCCAAGAGACGTTTACAGCTGTTGTTGATCCAATTTTGTAATATGTGTCTAGGGGGCATAGTTAAATGCCAATAGGAGGGTGAGGCTATAAGGAGGGGCCGCACTTCCCATGGGCCGGACCTCAACCCCCCACCACCCCAGACGAAGCTCTAAGTACGACACGCGGTTTGCAGGCACGTGATTGTATCGAGTAATCGATATGGAAGTGTGATGGGCAGGCGTACGCATCGTTACACGACTCGTGTTGAACTGGCATGTCTGATGGCAACGAAACGGTAAATTATTTGACTCCATGTGATTCTCATTGTGC
The DNA here is from genome assembly GCA_026419785.1 of Sclerodactyla briareus. Lineage (NCBI taxonomy): Eukaryota > Metazoa > Echinodermata > Holothuroidea > Dendrochirotida > Sclerodactylidae > Sclerodactyla > Sclerodactyla briareus. The sequence continues at coordinate 146,098 of JAODTK010005298.1, read as the reverse complement.
GAATAGATCGAATCAGATTTCGCTAGGCTTTTTTCATAGCTTGGGAGGAGAAAGGAAAACTGCAAATTCTTCATATGTGTAGACCCTCCCTCGTGTGCTACATACACGAACACAAACAAGGTTTTTAAGGGTCTAAAGTTTGGTTTTGATTACGTTGCTCGTAGGACGGGGTGAAATTTATAGTGGAATACATTCTTCATAAGAACTAGAAAGATGTCATTAAAGGCCATTCAAGGTCACTAATTGGCCCCGGAACATCATTTTTCGTAGAGCTTCAGTGGACAAGGGTTGCCTCCTGACATAGGCGAAGTTTTCGAGAGAGGTATAAACATTACAAAAATCACGTATGAGTCATCGGATTATTTCAAAGGTGGCAGTCCTGGAGATTCTCCTATTCAGGTGAACAAAATTGTCTCCTGTTAAGGAAAATTTGAATTATTCATGAGAACATGCCATCTTGGCATTATCCCCACAATGCTAAACGTTCACCAATATGGAATATAAGGAGACATTCATTTTCGCACCTCTTGGAAATTCCTCCAATCTCCCCGAGTCCGAATTTTATTGCATATTCAGGCACCCTTGTTGTTCCAACTACAGAGAAGCTTGGTTGGACTGGTAGTTGTCAGTGTAGATTTCGGGATATTTGGATAAGAATAGACTACTTCCGGGTTTTTTTTTTTTTTTAGATTCGATTGGTCACATTCGGATCGTTACAAACAGCAGTTCGTGTTGTAAATATAGTAAGGGTAACTACCTGAAATTGTAATACGTCAATACAGGTAACACAGGCTATGAAAAATACGTAACTGTAATCATCGACCTATTGTTGAATTACTCGAACAGCGTAGGGTGTCATCAACTGGAACGACGTTTTATATCTAATGGTCGCCAGACAACTTCATTCATATCTGTATTAACATAAGCGATTCTCCCGAACAGGAGAGGAGAATCTCAGAATTCCCCAACAGGAGAATCTCCCGAACTGGTTAAAACTCCATGTGATCCTTATTGTGCGAAGAGATCGAATGAGATGTTTAGTATTTTCAAATCATAGCCAAAACATGCTAAAGGAAGAAAAGGCCAAGTGTTCTCAAATTGGGGAGTATAGGACCGCTGTGTGCCTACGTACACGAAACAAACTAGGTTTTCAAGAATCAAAGTTTGGTTTCGATGGGGTTGCTTGTAGGACTGGGTGCATTCATCGTGAGTAATATCTCTCGTATGAACTATAAATATGTCATCAAAGGCATTCAAGGTCACTTATTGCCAAAACATATTTTCGTAACAACTTCAGTGACAAGGGTGCCTGACATTGTCCAAGTTTTTTCGAGAAGGTGCACACTTAAAAGCGTTTATAATGTATCGAAGATCATTCAAGGTCACTAAAATCAGAGAAGGAAAAAACAAAAACTGATTGACTTGGTTGCTGGTTGAAAATATTTGGAAAATAACATGGCTACATGACATGAGCGGCAGAGAGGGGACTGAAATGGTGTGCCATATGACAGGACACTTTTTTAGGAAGGGATCACTCCACTTCTCTGTGTTCTTAATTGCTAGCGTGCAAATTCAGTGAGTAGAGAAACTGTTTGGTAGAGAACAGACAGGATTAAAATATGTATGTCCACGCGTCATGGGAGAAGAATAATCACCTATTATGGCCAGTATCGCCGGACTCGGTGACAAGCGTGCCCAACCGTGGAGTTGTCCAATTCTTTTGGGACGCTGATAAGGACCAAGGCCGTCTCTTCAATCACAGCATCAGTCCGCGTCATTCTTTAGTCGAGTTATTTCAGTCGTTTGGGTTAACCCCTGGTGTTGGGAGGACAGTAAACATTGATTTCAGTGTTTAATTACATGCAAACAACCACCGTCAGGCCTAATTTAGCGTGGCTTATCAGTACATCCCCATTCTGGTAATAGGGGAGCGAAATGAAAATGACAGTGCACACGCCGCTTCAATTACAGCAGCTCGTAAAACAGTTCCATCGAATTTATCGTTTTATTATTGGAGTCGTCGTGCTAGTGGGTTTATTGATACGAATAATCAACGAGCTGTGGTACCAACTATAAATACCAGCAGGTACAAACAAAACAGCAATCCTAACGATCGTCTCATGAAAAAAAAAATTCAAGTGTGTGTGCGTGCGTGAGGTTTTCTTCTGATCAGTCGACCCTGGAACTAACGCGCATTCTTACGCACCGTTATTAGCGGTCATATGGGCATGATGGTTCATTTTAATATGACATACAGGCGGCATAGTCATATAATGTGAAGATGAGGTCGTTCATAAAATAATGAATGCCGTCAATAAATCCGAGTCGAAATCTGTTCCAAGATAATCGCCAACCCCCAGATTGATATATATTGCATGTCGGGGTATGATAAAAAAATCTACTATTGATAGGCAGATAGGTAGATGCAAAATTCGTTCCGATTCGTTTGTGGGACGATTATTCTTGAAGCAGAACAGGTCCATTATTTGCCAGGTGGTGCAGGACCACTTTGCGTGTCTTAATATAAATATAAATAGGAAATATTATATAAATAACAAATGTTGTGAGAACGAGAATATTCCATTCGAGTTTCCGTTTTCTTAAACAAGGCCCCTATTATGATTTTAAGAGAGTACGATGTCAATGCAAAAATCAGTTCTGAGCACAGTGGAATGATATTTGCCGTGTCATGCAAACGGCAAGCGTCGGTTATTCGCGGGGGGTCTTGGGGATTGAGTGAGACGATCTTCAAACTTTCATCAAACATTTAGAGTTTACATGATAACGAAAGTATGCTGATATTATTATTATTTTATATTATTATTATTAGTATATGATAGTATTATATTATTATCATTATTTATTATTATTGTATTATTATTATTATTATTATATTATATTATTATTATTATTATTATTATTATTTTATTATATTAATATTATTATTTTATTTATTATTATTATATAGCGAATATATGAACACGGTCGATGTGGTTGGACTTTTTTATATATATATATATAGGTGCCTTGATTTCCCGAACATTAGCGCAGTTATGGCGAATGCAAATTTCATTATGATTATTGTGCATATGAACACTTCTGTAGCAAGACGGCCCACTTTGTACTGGGACGACAAAATGAGGTTGACCTTCTTAAAGGCATAATGATACTCAGAACCAGCCATTCTTATGTCATGTTACTTGCAAGTTCCAATGGTGGACCAATCCGAAAAGGGGTAAGGAGACAAAAGCTAGGGGGAACTCCCTATCTGTGAAATAACGTCTCAGTACCTAGTACATGAATTGCGCGCCCAATCACCTTCCTTTGTGGAAGTATTCCAAAAATTCGTTTCTTTTAATCACGCCATTTGCTCAGATTGTTCAGGATGGTCATAGACGCCCGCTGTAGCATAACGACCCCCTGACGTTTCCTCTTGTCCATGGGGTAAATGGTCACGGCGGTAAATAACTAGACCACTTCACATTTTTAACGGTCGTACCTCTTTTTTAACTCGAATAACAGTGCGCGCTGATAGCGAACAGATTTTCTCACGTTCCGGGCAAGTTATTTGGCCCCGTCCCTAGCCAAAGGCGTTCATAAATAACTTATCACATTGCGCGGTCCGGCATACATCATTAATGAGTTCAAGCTCGTCTATCTGGGTGACTCAGGCCACTCGGCGTCCTTGAGCGAAAACCGGAAACGGGTCGGTGGGAAACTAGCGATGGAAGGTACCACTGGCGTTTTAAACGGATTTTCCTAAATTTTGGTTCCTATTTGGAAGATATCAGAAAGCTTTTGTAGGTGCATGCTGAACTCTGAGAGGTGGCCAGTTGGTACCAATGATAGAGCTTCGGCGCGGCTCCCACCCTGGGAGATCGGGATTCGAATCCCGATCGGGTCATACAAAGACAAATGCAAATGGGCTATATTTGAAAAAACAAAAACACAAAACAAAAAAAACAAAGCTAATCGTTAAAAACTACAATCATTGTTGCATCGGTCTCGTATAAATATTTATTGATCCGAAAAACGGCTGAGAAGGTCGGGGTTTTTTCCTCTCCTTTCCATTTCGTTCCTATGATAACTAGTGTGCTATTTGGTGGTCAATAATGAGTTCTAGTTTGAGAGGTCAGGATTTTTTAAAGACCTACGAAGCTATATTAGGACACATAATTTAGACCGAGGGGTTAGCCACAGTTGGTAGAGCGTCCGCTTTCCACCGGTAAGCCGGGGTTGAAATCCCGGTGGGTCATACAAAAGACTTTGAAATGGGACCTGTTGCCATTCTCGCATTGGCGTCAGCTGAGGGATAGGAACAGGGCAAAAAAATGTGGGGGAGGCAACCTGTGAATTAGTGCTGTCGGCGTGTAGTTACCCCTCCTTCACAGAAGCTACCGCAAAGAGGCATCGCCTTGTTCCGTGTACCTGGTGAGGTATTCGCCGCTGACAATTAGTGCGATATATCCAGGACGGTCGCACCTCTGCCGGGCCTTCGTATAGGTAGGCGCCTTGGCCGGCAAGTGATGAGTAAAAAAAGAAAATAAACAAATAATATATATAGCCCAGTAAGATATAGGCAGTTTTTTTTTTTTCCAAGAAAGGCGTCCATCGGGTAGAGTTGCATCCACCGTGCCGTGGTATGTCACCTGGTCACAGGTGTTGAACCAGCAAGTTGTCAACCATGTTTTAGCGATAGAACACCAATGAAGAGGATTTGTCGTAGTGTATCAAACTGGCGAAAAGAGCAGCGGCGACGTTTGCAGGACGTCACAGAGGGAAAAAAATACAGTTCGATACAGTTCGATACGGTATGTCGGACGATGACATGACAAGTAAAATTAGTTTCGCTATACCGCGAGACATCTTGTTGTGACGCAAGTAGTTAAAAGGAAAGTCTCAATATCCGCGGGGTGTTGGGTGCGGAACAAGAACGCTTTCATCGAACACAAACGTAAAAGGCACAACCATTCGCGGGAGTGAGTTCAAGGGGATCCGAAGCCTTGTGATAACATCTTTGAAACACCAGGGCTGGACACTGTGTTCCGTGTGAGAACGTCTTCACAACAAATGCTTAATTTCTAATGACGCCAGCGGACAATAAATAAATTAATTAATATACCAGTGGTGAAGTGCACATACTATTCACCTTCGTCACGACCAAGTCGGACTAAGCATGATTTCATTAGAGTTTTTATGTAAAATTCATATTCCCTTAGATGCCGTCACAGGCGTGACACATGCGGTTTCTGCCTGCAGTGTTTGTGCAGCCTAACGATATCTGAGTCAATATGACCCAAAACTCAGGTAAAGGGAAACCCATCCCCCCCCCCCCAAAAAAAAAAAATTGTTACTAAATTCTGACAAGGAAATTTGTTTTGGTTGCCTCCAGATAAACCCATTCTGGTATACTTGACCCCATGTCTTCTCATATTGTATATACTACACACGCAATTTACAATGTGGTGATACCGGTTGCCGCAACTCCTTCCCCTTTGGTCGAGGAAATGTCTCCGGCAAGGCGAACAAACCCTAAACCTGTGGGCACGCGAATGTTGCGCAGGCTCGCTCTGCTATCTCAACATACGGCATCTTTCAGATACTGACATTAATAAACCCAAGAAATCGTGCCTCTGAAACCGGGGGTTTCGAGACTCCCCAGTCCAATTGATCGAGTCGTCATGTGTTTGAAACAGCTACATTCTATTGACTCTTTATTCGAGTCCATAGATATAGTTAGAGTAACTTGTTAATTAATTCTCCCAGTAGGCCGTCCGCAGTGGGTGGCTCGTCTTTGCGTCATGCTAATAAGTCACCCATCCATCCCTATTTCAGATGACTAAAGAACTCCTCCTATATAAATATTTCCCAAACGCGAAAGCCTGCCTTTCTCCCCCTCATATCCTGTGCCTCTCCACCCACCGTCAGGCTCCCGCAGGAGCGAATGAGACACAAGCGATGATTGGGATGCATTGGGGTGCTTGATACGCTGCATAACCGTTCTTTCTTTTCATTCTCCCGCGACGCCGCGGGACGCCTCAGGAATAAATAAATCCCCGCCAACTTCAATGACTCGATTCATCCACAACCACTGTGAGAAGGCGGAGCGTTCGCCCATTTAACACGCGGTCGGTGGCAGGCGAGCGCGCGGCGAGAGCCGTTGTACGCCGCCGAGGGCCATCGTTGAAAGCCTCGTCATCTCTGCGCACGCGATAGTTGGTTGGTAACAGAGGGTTGTCCCCCTTAATTGAGGTATAGTAAACGCGGGCGGTCGTTTTCCGTTTCGCCAACCACGCGCGCCCAGTGGGCAATCAGCGGGGGACTGCGGAGGTTTATGCAAGTGGCTCGGGGACTCCTTGGTCGAGGCACAGCTGCTTTGTGGTATAGAATTTTTCTCTGATATCATTCATCGTTAGGCCTTTCTCGGCATAGTTCATGAATGAATGTTAAATTGGCTGGTGTGGTGACGTTGGGGGTATGGACAGTGATGACACGTGTAATGGAGGGTTAATGAGATGAGAAAAAACCAGACTACTGGCGGTCCATAGAGGTACACGAGAGGAAAGTGTCGCCATTTTATGTCAGAAATGCGCTGTGCTAGTTTCTGTGATCAGGACATCCACCAGCATCCCCATTATATATTTCTCTCAAAATGATTATCGCTGGCCGTTCGACCTGCTCTCCAAAGGTATTCGCCCCTCCCGCCATTTCCTCGTACATTACAAATCCCAATCTGTTGATTGATCAGGAGAAAATGCTGCTCTTTAGTTAATAAAATCCAATGATACCTGTAGTGGACTGGTGTGGTGCTATAAATTAAGCCTTTTTGTCAACCCGTGTACACAGTGGGGCGCGGAAGAGTTAGTGATTACTAACAATCTGGCATGGAACCTCCGCCCTTTCCCTGACAACAATTTTCTACACCCTCGCGGACCAAATAAGAGCAAATCAGTAGCCACATGTCATTATGGTGTTACAGTCTTTCCGTCAAACCCGACACCGCCAGACACGCCTACCGAGCATGTTTCGAGGTGGTCGGAGAACCAAAATATGGATGATACATGTTCAACATTACGTCGCGGGTTCTCAAAACTCTCTTGAAAGTTCCAGCACGGTGCGTGAGTGAAGAGGGGTGGCAGTAAGGGGGGAGGGTGGAAGGGGGTCAATAGGTCGATAACTTACTTTCCTTCCAATTTGTTGGGAAAGGGGTTCATGATAAGACCTTGGATCATGGTAAGAATAGGGATTGGGAACCGCATAAGATCTCGGAAGACACAATATAGTGACTCATCTCTAAACTTAACTATCTACTTATCTATCAGTTCACTTTCAGTAGCGGTTCTGATCATTGATCCGTACCAGTCGTTACGGGCAGAATCAAGACAGCAGAAGAATAGGACGAGCGCCCCTCTTCGTTCACGATTCAACCATTATTATCGCTGTCAATATAAACAGTCGATTCTATTTGCCCTACCGTGGAAACGTTTCTTCCTTTGCCTACGATTGCTCCATGCACCCCGTCGTTGAAGTATGACACTGTGAGCTTTCGTTACACCTCTCTTCAAAATTACCAACAGAGGATGCCAGCGCTTGAAAAAAGGTAATCGTGACCGGATACACCTCCGGATTGGCAACCCAACACCGACTGGGATATTTAAAGATTCGGGTTAATATATACCCTATTATTAACTCGTGTGGTTGCAGTATTAGCATTCCTCATTACTATTAAACCCGAAATGAGAATATTCAGATAAACCCGAATTGTTGTAGTGTTCATTGCCAGCTACGATGCGCGTGTTGTCACAGAGTATATAAATAGTAAGAATGATGACCAGTTGGACCGTCGTGGGAGAAGGTACCGTATGTAGTGAACCAAATACCCAAGCCTAATTGCCAAGAAGCAATTAAAGCTCATCAAAGTTCTCTTTTATAAAAGGCTATTTATTTTTTCTTGTATAGGGTGTACCTATTTGACTCTCTCGCCAGACAAAACCAGCGGGCCAGAAGAAGAGGGACTGAAAGTCCTGGTAATGAAAGCCGGTTCTTGATAGCCTCCCTGGAAGATACTCTACATTCGCACCTGCAAACCTTCAACTCAGTATAACATAATGATAAGTCAAACGTTTATGCGGAGTGGCTACCTACATCGGAATTGCTAAAGAACTGTTAAGTGCATGACGCACCCCCAATACATGGACAGGTCAGTCAAGTGTGGGACATTGTCAAATTTAAAGTGCTCATGTACGTGGTGTCACTTTTCCTGACATGGTCAGTCCAAAACCCGACTCGGACATGTAGTGTGTAATAATTTTACATTTTACTATAAGAAGCTGACCTATTAGCGGATCATTTTCACGCGGGGTGCGTTCAATGTTGAAGAATGCATGACCCGACTTGTGCAATGCTCCACCTGCCATGCCCGGGGGATAGGAGGTTCGTCATACGATTGACAAGTGCATATTAAACACGTGTAGATAGCAGCATGTGGGCAGTCGGGGTGAAGTAATAGGCATGAGACTTTGACTCAACTGCTCCTTCGAGTAGCATTGCCCTGCCATATGCACGATGTTGACTTAGAAACCACGCTCTTCGAATAAAAACGAGGTCTTATAGCCACATGATCCACAACCATTCGCCGTATGTTAGGTGTCCAAAAGTCAATCTACTAAATGGTATGTAAATAATGAAGAACTGATTCATTCGCCGTCACTGAAAAAAGTCTGACGTACCCTTTTACCTATACGTCAAAGCGTCAGGTTCAATAGATTGTTTTTATTCCACCTCCATGTAAGCCCATCGGTCTATACTGACCTACTGAGACAAGGCCAATCGCAACTCAGCATCCGGTCGTCGTCCTTCGCCTATACTGATTAGGGCAGAGAGACTTTCTTGCACTAATCGGGGTCATATTATTCCATTCGGGGGAAACGTGGACCGACCGCCTAATTCAAATCACACCGCAGGAATTGTGGAGTCTATTCGAACCTAATTAATAGTTATGAATGACCTAACCCCGTACCCACTGCGCGCCCGATAGCTCGATTAAACAGAGCCATTGAATTTAAATTGGAAAGACATTAGGCCATTAGTTTCCATCGTCTCTGACCCCTGCACTCTAGCATATAGGAAGCAAATCGGGTTGTTGTACCCGCGGGGGCCTCTACCAACCACAATCTTGACGAGTGCCCAAGTTCTATTATATTACAGAGGCTACATCGTCGGCACAGCAACTGGTGGGAAAGCGACAGGGACTGTCGCATGACGTCATGATGATTTGTTCCAGCGTCGCTAACGATTACGTGGTTATATCGGTCCCAATGGTTTATCAATGCGAACTCAGTGGTACCATAGTGCGAAATATGTCGTGAGTCTTACCGTCATTTAACTGCCGTATGGCAAGGCCGTTTTTAAACACTCAATTCTACTTAGTTTAAATTGAATTTCATTTGATTTCCACTTATGTCGAACTGGCTGTCTATACACTTTCAACTTGTAGTCGATTGAATTCCACTCATGAAATTGGTATTCCCATTTAAGGGAAATTGAATTCAACTCGCGTGAAATTAATTGAACCAAAGTCGAATTGACTGTCCATTCGACTTAGTTAAATTCAATTCGACTTGAGTTTTAATTTCAAATTTGACTTAAGTCCAATTGAATTTCTCTTGAGTGAATTGTATCCACTCAAGTCAATCCCTACAATATATACTCTCTACTCTATCTTATGGTATCGCTTTACAGTGAGGAATAAATCAGTTCAAAAAAACAATTGCATCTCACAATAGAGCAAACCAACAATAAGGCTTTCTTCGCTTTGTGGAGTGCTCTTGTGTCCCGCAGTATGACATTTTTACCTTATGCGAGGGCGTCTATCTCACTTAAGTGAAGCTCAATTTCACTTAAGCAAGTTAAGGTCGAATTGAATTCCACTTACGTTAAATTTGGAAGTAAATGTTGAACGGCTTGGTCGGGCACCATCCGTTATTCACAAATTGTTCTGGGATATGTGTCATTGCGTGATACACTGGCATATAATCTCTGATGTGATTAGTGCTTTTAAAGGCCTATGGTCATGTAAGATATTGACTTTTAAGTAAGAGTTATAACCAGTGCGTGGCCTTTTCCACTTCAACAGTCTGTGCATGGTTTTCGTGGAACGTGTTTGGCCTAGGTATAAGCTAAGGTTTAACCTCCGTATCTGACAATCCATTATTTTGAGTTAGAGCCACTCTGTGCCATTGAGCAAGGAACATTATTTCCTGCTTGCTTACAAGACGTTCATAGATAGGTATTGATACATTTGTATTTTGCTCAATACTATTCTCCCCTTCACATTGTTTACGTACTAAGTATGTGTTTCTGATTATAGTTATGTTTCCTGGTAGTGGTCCAGGTTCGCGGTTAACAAAATCTATAGTGCATTATACATACATACATACCTACATACATACATACATACCATACATACATGCATACATACACATACATACATACATACATTACATACATACATACATACATACAGAATTTTGACTCGGAAAAATCGGTCCATTTTCCTCAGTTTTTTTAGCCCATCTCTGACCAAACTTGCCCATTTTTGCCCGGAATTCAACTTCTCCCGCCTGATTTTTTTAGGGGTGTCTTCACCCCATACGCTTTTGGTTGGCCGCCATTTCAGTGCACATGGACTAAGAGCATGGGAGATAGCACGTAACCGACTTAGACTAACAGACCAATCGGCAAATACGGTACGAAACCTATTCGACAACTTGTCGGGAGTGCTGCCGGAAAGTACCCACAACACGTGCAGCCCGAAATCGACTTGAAACCATGGGTGAAACCGTAGTTCTGACACAGTGGAGCATCCGTTGACGAATGGGGCGCGGTGGTAAAGAAGTGAAAACGAAAAAAAAATCCTGAAAACACAGCAAAACGACCGTGAAGAGAATAAATTAGTTTTTTTTTAGTTGTTGCGGTCTAAGTCGCGATATCGGTTTGCGGTTGAGTGAATGCCTATGTGGCAATACGCCTACTTCGTTTTGTACCGAGCGCTAATGTAACTGTGATTTGATACACGTGTTACAAGTTGACGCCTGTTGAGAGGGACACGTGCGCACAGACCCAGCCATTATATTTTGCCATCCGAGGGAAATAGTCGGAGGGCGGAGGGAAAAACAACTATCGATTATATAGTCATGGGGGGGATGATGTTTAGAAGGGGGTTTTGGATCTGAGGTCAATTAGGTGGCAGGTCCTTTTCGCGTGTTTATCAGACAAGTGACCTGATCAGTCAAGCGATTGGAGTTGTGCCAGTTGTATTTTCGCCTATACACGCAACCATGGATTAGTCCGTAGGTTAATAGGGTTTATCTTAATATGGTGTTTATTAGTTGAACCAATCCGACACCTACACTCACCTTCACACACTGAAAATGTTATGTCGAATTACACGACGCTGTGTAACTAGTACACCTTTCCTTACAATTGTGTAAGAAATTACAAGACATGTGTAAATGTTGTGTTAAAAAACAAATGGTGCAGATTATACACATGATTGTGTAATTGGTTACAAAAACACCATAATAGGTGTGTAGAGTTAAAAATATTTCCGAGCGTGTAGGTACCTTAATCCAAAGCAATCTGCATCCGAGCGGTCAATCACGACGGGTGTTCCAAAAGCTGCACATTAAAGGAATCATTATAGTCTGAATGCTTGATTATATAAAATTGGAAAAAAACAAATACAAAATGCACACGCAGCTGTTCTTTTTTTCTGGGGCGCAGCAACTCGTAAAGACACATTGTTCCGTCAAAAAACGTTTAGTAGGTAGAGGATGTGGGACGTCAGTTCCAAACTTCCTCTTGGTGTACAAAGGCCATGGAGCTACCAACGAAGTGACACAATATTATGACGACTTAGAATTATATCGATTTTCAAATCTGGAAGCATCACAAGTTTCCACCCAACAAATTGCCATACTCGGTACAGTAGTAGCCCGAGCATCGTAGTTCAGTGTTGTCGCTTCAACTCGGCACCAATCTATGAACCACTCAACGTTCGGTACCGGTAGTTCGTAAAAGACACTATCTCCGTTTCGTGTGATGGGCCACCAAAATAGCAGCGGAACGTGAAGCCAGTACTAAAAGTAAAACAACATATTCAAATTCTCTTGACCTATTCCGATATAACGTTCGTTTCATTTGAGTGAACAGAATCCAATCGAAAGTGAAGTTAGTGAACCAGTCAAGGATGGCCTGAACATGATGTAGGAGGTCCGCAACCCATACGACTTCGAGCCCTGTCTCGACAGACCTCGCTTGGCCTAACGCTATATGCCGGAGGCTGAACCCGTTCCGCGGAAACGAAAGAGGAAGGAAGCCAATAGACTGCCATGCCATGAACTGGTGTTTTTGTGGCAGCTGGTGTGTCTTTATGCCAACGTGAGGGAGTGTCTTCTGCTGCACGAGGTGAGTTAATTGTAAGGAACAAACTGAACAACAACAGTTGGGTTACAGAAACTGTTGAGTTCCACACGTCTGGTTAGACAAGACAGTGCTCACAACTGCCATTGTTATGGTCGTTATTATGCCAGGGGCTGGTAAACGCGCGAGAACAAGACTATAATAACAAGAAGTTGCCTAGTTCATTCAAATATCTCGCATGCCTTTGCTTCTATTTCTAATTCTAATTGGATTATGAGAGTACGTATCGGAGACAAGTTTGGACATAATATCCTGAACCCCTTTAAAATGTCAATTTTTCTACAAATTTAAAACTGACGTACAAGCGCTGTTAGGCCTACGTGTGGATAAAAGTGCTGAGGCTGGCTCTGTAGAAAACGACATGTGAATCAGTTCAGGGGCAACAGTTGGTAGAAAACTATCAGCCTAGCTTTACGATTGAGCAAGGCATCATGCAAAATTCATTTAGAGGCAGCACATGGGGCCAACCAGAAAAGAAATCACGATATCAGCTGTGGTGTCTTGCCACTGAATGACTCAGATTTGGCAATGTTTACACCCACATTATCCGGTTCCTACTATTGGCTGCCAACACAAAATGACCACTGAACGGAAGTTTAGAATCAAGTCCATGCAAAGAAGCAATGTAGGCCTGGCATACATTTGTTTTCACACCGTGTCAAGGACTCAAGCCCCCCGGACTAGTTCTCCAAGGTTAGGGTCAGTGAATGAGTGGATAATTGGTTACTTCCGGGGGTACTGGTCTCGAATTAGTGCCCACATTTTGAGCCTCGACATTTACTGTACGTCTTGAGTGCAATGTCATCGTTTCCGATTGGTCATCACTCAAGCCCAGTTAGTCTCAGCTCTACAGTAATCATAGGGTGTGGAACTGGGGGAGCACAACAGTTTTGAAAGTCAATCTTCTCCAAGGGCATGACCCACTCATTTCACACGAGTGTGTAACCACCGACATGGTGAGTCATTTACTCGGTGTATAAAATATATCCAGTACAATGAAAAACATGCCTCGAGGACGTGGACACTTTCAAGCGACACAAGCCACAACTCAGCCGCTACCAATTGTAACACTAAAAAGTGACTAGCAAATATGTGTATATTCCTGTTCACATCAGTTGAAAACATCAAATGGTATGATATATTCCAAAGGATGACCAAGCCATAAGAGGATTGGAAGGAGGAGTCATTTGTTCGTCTCGAATTGAGTGATATTCTGTTAGGCCTACCATATCGCTGCATATCAAGCTGAGTACGTAGTCAAATATTGTCACCTCCACGGGGGGCAACATCATGAGAACTTGTTTTCACTATTTGACTCACACTACAGGAATGCATGCTGCAACACTCAATTTAGTGAGAGTGAAAAAAGCCCAGTAGCTTGAGCATATTGCTGTTGCTGTTTATTCAGACATTGAGGTGTTGGTCTAATCAAATGTCATCATTTCTTTCACTCTCAGGACATACAGATATGCGGCGGCGTGTATATCGTTCATCAATGATGGATCCACGGGGGGCCCTCGGTCGTAGGACCGAAAGTCATTCCGGCATGTGCTGTGTCAGCCATACGGAGTGCTTATCACAGCTGGGATGGTGTTTACAAGGTTTTGCCGAAGCTCAGGGGGAAGTTGAAGAGGCCAACTACTGCTCTGATATCAAGGGTACTCTAACATAACGGTCTTTCATGATATGGAACTATCCGGCTTGAGATGGAATTATATGGTTTTGTATAAGCCTTACAAGAGTTCGAAGAGAAGAGACGATACTTGTTGATTATTGAAATTGAAGACTGTTATTTCACAATACTTGAGGCAAATGTTAGAAACAAGTGTCTTCATTGGTACCATTACCATTTATCCCTATATAGCCGAGTGGACCAATATTCATATTCAATTCAGGTTGGGAAAAATGATGAAACACCAATGGATACTCTAACTGCAGAAATGTTACATTTTATAGCGAAAAGATGCAGCCCTTCACCTAACTTTGAACTGTATTTCGATACAACTCGCAAAAAGTAGGTGGTACCCTACTGGTGCATACATCTACATTTAACTTCAAAGCAAACTGACTGCTTCCAGCTATAATGCCGTCATGGGGCTCCCGCGATGAAAATGATGGTTTGACAACACCATAAGGGAAACAAGAGGGGTGGGCGGTTAAAAAGCTAGGGGCTGTGCGGACTAGAGGTGAGAGAATATCAGAACGAGAGCGGTAAATCAAGGGGGGGTGCATTACCCCATTTCTGTGATCCTCGATTTTGACTGGATTTGTACACAGTACTGCTGCCTTGCACTGGTCGGGCAGTCGATCCATAGAAAAAAGTACCGTATTGTGCTGAGATGGAATTTTGTGAGTGCATTCCTGTAGCCTCTGAAGGATTTGATGAAATCCAACAAACTGGCGAGCACATTTGACAAGCTGAGGCATGACAACTAAAGCAGCAGAGTTACTGTGTTGATATATGATCATTTCATGTAAGTAGGCATGCCCACATTACAGAGTACAATATTTAAACATAAACGTTTGATATTAAACAGATCTCTAGCATCTATGTGAATCTAACTATTTTTCTTTATCATGACGGACTATTTGTGTGTCAGTCTTTCATTCATTAGTAGAAACCACATCAATTTCCCTAGTGTATCCTGTGGGTCTCGCAATAAAACAAGAATCATGCCACGATGAATTCAAATTTTAACATTTATAAGCCTATTTAGGAACTAGACGAAGTCTGTTCCAAACTATATGAAGGGAGAACTGTGTGTGCCATCCATTACACCCATATTGTTATGGTGCGGATGGAATTATCAGGTTATCAGGAAGTCACATTGTGGGTTATGTGAAATACACAATTTTTTCCACTTTTGTTGATACTGATTTCGTTGCTACAGTGCATGAACGGCCGCGTGGGTAGGCTAGAATGGTAAGATGGAATCGGGGTTTATTAAAGTGGAAGATACTACTGCTTTTGACTGTCCACATTCCCCATTTTAACACAGAATGATTCACTCTATTTGCTTGAAACAAGTTTGATGGTTCAGTAGGTCAATGGGGAAAAATGGAATCTGGATATGTGCGGGTTCCTTCACAGGGTAATGCATTTAATTATTCATGGAAAAAATCTTACACTGGAGATAGGGTTGTATACGTCTTTAAATAGAATAGCTTGGGCAATGGAATCACAACTTTTGCCAAGTCCATTTCTTCAACATCGTGTTTCATAGATTCTCAGCAGCGCTCTTGAACTACGTTCAATATCCCGGTGGTATAAGTGATACTGGCTCTGATATATTGTGAAATGAAGTCACTGAGCGCCTTCTTGGCAGGGACTAATATTCATTAATGGTGTGTGATTATCCTTGGTTTATCAGTCAAGGCAGGGGGTCGGCTTGTCTTGTTAGAGACCTTCCGATGCGGCTACCCTTTGCCTCGATTACCACTGGCAGTTATTGAAGCTTGCAGATTCCTCAGTTTTTCTGTTTTGAGGGGGGGAGGGTGCTCAGGTGGGTCTTGCAGTAGTGAACGGAAGAGTTGTCACATTGTGGAATGCCTCCATGATTGAGCAGGATTGTAATCATCGACAACATACTAGTTATTCTACAATTTAGAAGTGCTAGTAAGTATTTACCCTATTCAACACTGCTTGCATGAGCACTTTGAGCACATGAGTGTTTATATAATCAAGTGAACTGGGAACTGTGGTGTGCCAGTAGGTCACACTCTGGCGACCTGATCATTGTAGCGACCAGAAAGTATGCAAGGTAGGGGGGCGTGGAATGTAATGGTCACGAGAAGAGGTGGAACAATGACTTTTTTCACGCCAAGTGGCGTTACATCCAAAACATGGTGATCGAAGCACCTAGTGATCCCCCTCCCAAAGTTGTCCGATAGGTAGAGCAGGCGGAAGGTTCCTGATGTAACCAGTAGATGATGAAACCCCTTCTGTGACACAGGAAACCAACCTTAATTGGGATGTCCACAGGAGGAACAGTTTCATAACCAAGTCACACAGAAGCACTCCTGGTTCTCTGGTCTTTTACCCTCCAGATGTTGCCAATTTTTAACATTGGAGCCTTACAACCACTTTGTGCTCATAAATCCGTTGCGTGATTTATTCAGTTGACCTCTAGACTCTGGATTGAATACTGGCCAACAACTCACCTGCCACAATTGTGTTGAGATGTCCAAATTACGGAAGTATTAGATATATACCGCAACCAGTTACGGGGATTTTCCTAACCTTCGAATTTGAACGAACTTCAGTGGATTAGACTGGTTGTTAGCCCGCTAAACAAATATGACGGTCTTTTCAAGGTCACAGGAGTTAAAAATTCGTTAACTTTGTATATTTAAACAAAACTGGAGTGATTGTGGTCCTGAACAACAAGTATGGCATTTCATCAAAGTCACTGGGGGCCAAAATGATTAGATATTAATGAGCTTTCTCTCCAAATGAAGTCCAAAAAGGCCATTCCGCGGGGATATACACGTCCGCGGTATACCCGCCTGCACATATCATGTCTAGTCGATGAAATATCCCATAGCAGCGGTTCATGGCAGATTCTTTGTGTCTCTTATGACAGGACAAGTCCGTGTATACCAGACCCATGGGAAGAGGTTGTTGAGTACCAAAGCTTTTGATCTATTCATAGTAGTAGTCATGGGGAGGAGGGGCAAACACTGCGGGTCTGTTTACTCCATGTGCTTTGAAGCCTGCTGTTATAATGCAAGCCTGAAAACACCACAGCACAGTTGTGCCAAAGAGATTCAAAAGCAGGTCGCTTTGAGACAGGAATCTCTGCTATGTGAGTTCACCACTCTAACCTAGTCAATGTTATGCCACTTCATAAGAATACCATGTGAAAAAAAAATAACTATCACAAAATGGATAAGAATTAGAATCTTGTATTCACTCAGTTCCAAATAAAAATTACAAACTACTGTATATATACAAAAAAATTGAGACATTTGAAGTTCTATTCAGCCCTTTAACTCATGTCCTCCTTTCCATCCGCGAAGCTACCCAAAACTGTAGCAAAATATCTTTGTATTGAAACTGATAGAAAGCTAGAATTGAGAAGAAAAAAATCTGTTACAGTATTGAGGTCAAAATTTGGAAATTCTGAAAATTAGATGAGAATCGAACGATGGCACTAATGTCAATATCATTGATCCTATTATTTTCCCGATTTTCGAAGGCTAAATGGAACTTAATTAGCAACACAGTCGCTCCCCATGCTTAATTAAAAGCATTATGTAACTTCACATCACACATCAATTTACCTGAGAGAGAAGGCATTGATAGTTCCAAAGATTATTACTTCAAAATACAAGGGACACATGAAAAAAAACATAAATATAGTTACCAGAGTTGTCTCAATGTATGAGCTGATAATAATGTTTTTTTTAAGTTCAACACCAAAAATTCTTGCCCATGCATGAAAAAGTGGATATGAATGTCAACCTTGAAACTTGCAAGAGGTGTACTAAGGAGGATGAATAAAAGGAAATGTTCTCCCTATGCAAAAATAAAGCATGTGATAATTGTTCATTATTATTGACTAATGTTCATACCTGGTCATGGGTATATATATGCAGTACGAACATTCTCATAACAAAATTGTGTGAATTAGGTTCTAGATAAAACATAAATACAATACTCAGTTGCACCCCAACTTATCTTGTATGGGCCAAAATATTCAACCTGATAGATGACGGCCTTTGTCAGTCTTCCCGATTGTTCCAAAACCGTTGCCCTAAGTACCTATTATGAAAGACAAGAATACTACAGACCCTTTCCCAGGACATAGCCAAAACATGATGGTGTTTTCACCCCATCGAGAACGGCATAGATCCCCTAATTGAACGAACCTACCCAGAGCACTACCTTCATTCCTGTGCAAAACGTGATCGGAAGCGCTCAACGCATCGGCTTTTCAGGGCCTCAGTTGGTGCGATATTGGGTGGAACGTGCCGGGAACATGGTTTCATTCAGTGAAAGGTTTCCAAGTTTGACCGACAGATAGATTTTTTCCATTATGCCAAATGCAAACCCGTAGGTCTTGGGTTCAGTACACCTCTTGACGTCCATCGCTGTAGCCTTGCTGCATGCAAGAACTGTACCGATTGGGACCTTTGGGATACTGCCTGCATTCTTGCCAGGTTTGAATTTGGCAATTATGGGGGGGGGGGACCAGCGGTGTCGAGACTTCATTTGGGGCATGTCAAAGTGAAGTTCTTCGGGTAGTATTTCAACATAGCCCCATGGAACACTTCCAGTTGACCAGTGTGGCATGGACCCGGTTCAACATTCTGATGTCATTCAGGATAGCGTCTGTCGAACAGCCCACTCATTCAATGCCGACATGGCTGGGGGAATCTACCTGTAGCCATGCTTGGTTCTTCCTCTGGCATACGTCAGGGGGGGATGGCACACATCCTGAAGTTTTTACCCAAAACCACTCATGCACATTCGTAAGTGGTAGTCAGGGACGTCATTATCGACAAGCCAGATCTGGATCCCTCACAGGTTGTCACACCACCACCAGATGGTTTGATATGGCCTGTAACCAAGGCATAGATCAGCACACTCTTGACTCCTGCACTTTGCAATTAGTGTCTTTCTCAAACTTTTCCAAAACATGCCAGACACAAACTGAGTCAATATGGCTATAATCTTCTTCAATATAGCTCTTAAGCCTTCGTGCCTGTCTGTGGCAATGACATTGACCTTTACATTTCTTGTATTCGAGTTCTTGCAATACACCCCTGGAAGCCAAGTTTCTCCATGGCTCAGAACTGGTGGTCGCTGTGACCTGTACCACCTGGGAGGCTGACATCTTCGATGGTTGTGATCCATCATGCGAAAGAGGGCAATATTTAGCAATGTACCCTGGAGAGGTCAATTCTCCCATCACCAGTGAGTATCACACCAGAATTTGGAAGAGACTTGCAATCACTGGAACTTGAACTGCAGGCGGTGGGTTATCCTGATCAATTACAGGATTGATACATCTTCTGACAATTGAAAGAAAGTGATCGGCTGATCATGTGCAACACCAAGAAACTCCGAGAATGCTTTATCGGCCCCCGAACGAGTGTTGCCACTCATCGGATAGCAGCGGCTATCAAAGTATTGCCTACCCCAGCTCTTTCAATCACAGGCTGCGACTTCCAGTTGACTATAAGGTGATCATTTGGACAAAACACAACCTGCAGACAATAGACCAGACACACTATGCTGTCAACATGGGCGGTTTTTAAAGCCACATTCATCACAAGTGATCAAATAAAAGAGCTGTTCAGGTGTTCTATAAAAACCATGTACTTGCTCTGATATAAAATGTGTGTTCCAAAGTGGCTGGAACTTTGTCCTGGTCATAAGAGCTGGAACCCGAGGGCTCATAGGTCTGGCTCGAATCCTGATCGCTGGGGATGAGGAGTCAACAGACCAGTCACTGGGAGGCCTCTCCATCACTCTCCCTGTCGGGCTCATCGGCAGTGGCCAAAGGCCTCAGGGGGCTGTCCCCTTGTGTATTGGCGCTCCTTGTCGAAAAAAACAAGAATACAAAAGTGAGCAGGGTAACTAGTTTGTCCGAAATAGAATACGGCTGCCACGGGTTATTCCTCTGAGAGACCGCACGGTTATAAAGTTGATAACCGAAGAGTCAAACCAATTTTGTCTTCTATCGTCAAATTCTTCCCCACCCCCCTGGTTAGGCCCGTACGGTGTCACCTAGAGTTCGCAAAACCTTGTTTTCGTGGGCTCAACTATTTCCAGAAATAATAGTGGTATCTAATATGACAAACCGTATTCTTCCGCTAAGCGCCCATATCCTGTGAGCGCCAACCCACCTTTTCGCAAACTCCTGTAAATATAAAGTTGACATGCGCAGCAGAAAATCCTGTAAATATGTCAGTTGCATGCCAGCAGTAGCACAGCCATACAACAAAAACACGGTTTATTGTGTGTACACCGTACCTGTAGATGACATTCACTGCGACATCAGCTTAACACCCCATTGACTCAATACGTGCACGTATCAGCTGTCGTAAACGTGGGGTTAATTCCAATCCATGTGGAATGTGGCCTCGAAACGTCCAGGTTTAGGACAGGGGGGCCAAACACCCGTGCCGTTCCCATTTGACAGCGTAGTCCCGCCCCACTGCACGGTATTGGGTCAGATGCTCCACAAGTCTTTGGACAAAGTAGCCCGAGATGCCATTCGGGAAGACCGGATCGAGTAGTCGCTTATTGCTAGCAAATGACAATACTCAGACAGTAATTCCGTGTGTGTGGTGATTAGGCATGCAGATTTCCATGAATATGTGCCTCACGGCGATTAACTGATAATAATTTCACGTCCCTTCAGGGCTCTGTTACCGCCGTCACAGTGCGGGGCTATGCGCAGATTTTTTTCTTCTCAAGGGCTCGGGTGTCCACGGTTATATTAACGGGGACTCGGTTTTTTTTCATTGACTCTTGGTTAGTCGGTTATCTGTAATTACATAACCGAGTCCAACCGAAACCGGAAGCTAGGGTTTTCACGGTTTCTTTAAACGACTAACCATGCAGCCTTAATCCACAATGACTCACAATGGGGTGTACAAAACACTATATAAATTAAATATAGTTCAATTATATATGCATTCTTGACTTCAGATGACCTGACCAAAACAGTACGGGAGGATCAAGTGATTCCTAGTATTTGTTGGCCAGCCCACATTACGAGTATAATTTTCATCCATTCCAGGACCCAGCCCTCCCTAGGGGGGGTCAAGAGTTATCGGGTGCACAAGCGCTTAATTCAAGCCAGAATATATATTTCCATTTTCTTCTCTTTCCAAACACAAGTGCCGTGTGATTTTTAAACAACCAGTCTTTGCCTGCTATTGCAATGAGTAGGGGTTTATCTCTGCAAGGATTCGTCTGATCCAATGATCCGATCAACAGAGATCAAAAGACAGCTACATGTATACTGCAATATGACGGGCAGATTCTAAAAGCATTGTGAGGCCAACTATAGTGCGCCAGCCTCGGAGTGTTCCAATAATCACTATTATGTTATCAGGGATAGAAACAAGTAATAAATATATGACCAGTACCTTGTGAACCGATCCCACATGTTGCCAAAGATGCAAGGACCACTTGCGGGACGAAGAACTTCATTGCATTGAAAATCTGGCAGAAACACAGGTGTTAGAATATTGCCCGAACCAGACGTTTTGGGATAGTGACACCCACCTCAGTACCATCCGAGATACAGTAAGCATGGTCCTGTCTTGCACGGGGGTTCATGGCATCCATCAGGTTCTGGAAACGATGTTGGAAATCCCTGCCAATTGGAAGGCTCTGTCTTACAGCTGAGGTCACTGCAGACGCGGCCTGTTTCTGCCTAGGACTCGGAATCTGAAATGGACAATGATATAGAGTGTAAATCTAACAATACAGGGTTACAGACCGGCCACTATTTCCATTAATTGCCACACAAGCACCTGTCTGAACATGTACACATGTTGATGGGTGTATCAATGTGTTAATTAGCAAACTTTTGCAGAGTTCAAATGACACAACATTATTCTGAAAGGATTAACTATTGATTAGTTCGGTCATCGCACTATCACTGAGTGTCTACCCTATCCCAAGGCAATGCCTGTCATAACCTCCAACATTATGTACACACTTACACACACAAATGAACGGTCATTGCGGTAGATTTGTATGTACTTAAATACTTCAGGACCAGGTGGAGGATGTCGGGGGGGGGGGGGGGGGTTTTTTTTTTTTTTTTAGGCCGGTCACTTGACCACCCAGAGCAGGCCGGGCAGCATGTTGTGTGGATTCCATGCTAAAATCTTGAAGGAAATAAATTGGTCCGGGAAGCTTCTCCTGGGCCCCTACTTCTATTTGAGGCCTTATTCGTTTCCTATTCTATTTTCTAGTTTGCTTCCACGTGGATGAGCATGCCAATTGTGACACAAAAATGGGGAGGGAAAGAAAATAGCACATGACCGTCTGGAAAAGTGTAAGAGTAAGGGAACCAAACAAGGAACTCCCCAGGGGGGGACGAGGGGGAAAACTATTCATCCCAGTCTCAACCAACGGGTAATACTGACGAGTGCCTTGCCCAAATGGATTAGAAACCATTTAAAGTGCAAATGCTTCGTAGATGTACCCCAAGAAGACATTTCATTCTGAAGTCTGGAAGCTGATCATATGCTAAACCAATGTGACACTTTTCTGATTCTTATCATATAAGTACTTGAAAAGCCTCTCTTGAGAATGCTTCTCATAGTTTCATCGACGCTTACGCTTTTACCGGAATTTTCACTCGAACAGCTCAGTGGGGCTGTGTTGTCGTGAGGGGTAAACAACCTGAAATGGAGTGATTCATTAATTGATAAGAGGGACCAACAAACTGAAATGGGTTCAACAGGCATGGGTTGTAGTAGCCCGAGGAGCTTTGTGGGGGAAAACACGGGTAAGGCTCAAACAATAAAGAGGAGAGGGGGTAGGGACTCTTGGGGCGGATGGGAAGTTGGAGGTATTTGGTGGATATGTTCTGAAAATGGACGTTGAGATTGAACTTGGATGAAGACTAACTTCAATGCCTGTACCAGGTGGCAAAGGATTTTCCCAGAGGTGTCAAAGTTCCCGCCAGGGGTCCCTTTACAGTCCGACAAGGGGGAGGGTGACCAGTATCATGCAGCAGCGGCATTTAACCTTCACCCCATTCTTCATATTTCTTTTCTCTCCAATTTTTCTGGGTGATAAAAAAACAAAAAAACCTGATGAAATTTTTTAAAATGGAGCATGCAGATTGTTTTATTGGGTATTTCCTATATTCTTTCTTGAATTTCCAATATGGTTGACATTCAAAATGACAATCTTGTAGGCTTGTAGTCTACACACATGCACAAACCAAGTTGTGGCTTAATGTATGTGCCACGATAGTACAAAGCACATGTACTAGTATAGGTATTACATTGAAGGCCTTACATAATCATGTAAACCAATGTCAACCAAAACGTGATTTACATTATGTCAGCATCAAACAGTTGAATAGAGAAAGAATAGTGCGTATGTACAGTATGTATGCACACTGTCCCTGTTGCGGAAATGTTGCAAGTTTTGCAAGTGATCAAGCGCATTGATTGATCAAGTTTGGTTTTTGCACAAGAAATCCACAGGAAATCAGAAAATTTCAGCAACTACCAGGAAGCAAAATGTTTAGTGATTCAAAAACTGACCCTGATTCATTACTAAAACAAATAGCGTGTGTACGCATTCATGGGAAACACCCTACCCAAGTTTGAACTTGATATGGCATAATGATGACTTAGCTTGATTACAAGTTTTTCAAATGATGCAAGGTACCAGAAATTCCACTTTTCGCCAAAAAATGTATATCAGAGGAGTGCTCATTATTCATCATGGGGAACCAACCTACCGAGTTCATCTGACCCAGCATGTTGGACTTTTGATTACACGGTAGGCATAATTACATACAGATATATGTACATGTACACCACATTACACCATGCACGACCTGTTAGAGATCCTTTGGCTTCCTGCCAAAGGAATGAAAAATTAGGGACAATACTGATCGTGGGCAAAAAATTGCTGCAGGCATAGATGATTAAGGGTATTTTCTTTATTATTGGGATATGAGCGAGTGGTGGTACAGACCATCAACAGGTCTGTAAGCGTTGTGTCATTAACTTGGCATGAGGATTGGGAGCCCATGAATGGGAGGCAGAATGGAATTGGGCAGTGGTTTTTACTCAAATGCGTGGCACAGTTGGTGAAACTTAGGGCCTCACTGGGACGGGGAGTTTGAATCCTAGTTGGGTCATACAGAGAGACTTGAAATAAGATATACTGCCTTTTCTCCTTAGGAGAGGTCGGCCTACTACAAAGAGAAATTGCCTTATTCTTCGCGTAACCGGTGTGAAGTATTTGCAGCTGACAAAAACATGCAGTAGTACAGGTTCTGCGGCGGCGCCCCCGCCCAGCGGGGCCTTGATAGTCATCCCCATGCTCGAACGAGTTTATCATTAAAAAAACATTGGATAAAATTACACACTGTACCTCAGAAACCTCATGAATGTCTCATCATCAATGTAAAACTGACTGGTTCCAGCAGAAGCAGATGAAGCCCAGCTGCTGTGATTGATCTCTTCCTTACGCCTCATCGATTATCTGAAAGGGAAGGCAGGGAGTGAATCAATTGAGTTGGTCTACAAAACCTCCTAATTGACTTTTTTCCACTATAGGCTAAGTGAACTGTTCTATGGGTGATGACAATATTGTCTTCAAATTGTAAAACCAAATTATGCTTATATACATGTCTATCAAAATACATTGCAGCTATCAATTGTATGTATTGAGGACGTGGTGGTTCGGCATCAGTGGCCAGACCTACAGTATGATCGCCGACCACTGTTCCATGAATTCAGTTGTTTCACCAAATTGCAAATTCATGCTACGGTAACATTAGCACTATGAAATATTGTACAGCCTGGACAAGTGTTTGCACGTCCTACTCAAGTTCGAGTCCAGTCCATTTTGATGCAGGAACAGAGAATCAAGCACAGTGCAACAAAACTGTGGACTGCGTCTGAAGTTGGGTGTTGTCAATACTGTACATGACCATCATAACTCATGTCTGTTTTCTCTACACGTCAATAGGGGTGCAATTTCCTTTATGCTTTGCATTCACTCTTCGGCCATTGCCATTGTATTTGCAGCTTGGATTACAGTATGACTATGAGTCTTCTTCTAAGTCATGATACTTCAATGCACCCCACAAGGCATTTGATAAATAGGGTTGAATAAATAGGCATACTAGGAAATAGCATTAGAGATGGGATGTTGAGTACTGTAGTGCATTGATTTGACAATAAGGGCAGGTAGCCGCTGGGAAACATACACGACAAACCGTAAACTGTAACTAGGATAGGATGGGCTAGGCATATGCCAGACAACAACAACAAAGATAGGTCCCAAGTTCCAGGCTGTAAATATCATTTACTTGACTCTATCGAACGAAATTGAAAAGTCCACCTGTCTTCTATGTGCCTCTTCAATCCTCCTGACACTGCTGGGTCGCCCCTTGGATGTTTTCCTGAATGAAAAGAGCGTTAGGAACCGAACCGGTTGGTTCAGCACCTTCCGCGTAGCAAGCCAAGCTCAACACTAGTGCTTTATATGCAGTCCGGCTCGAAATGATCTCACAACACGACGTTGTTTTTTGAGAACCTGTACGTCTTGAATTCAAAAATATTTAGTTTTGCCGATCTTCTGCAACCAAAATTCGCATCCTCAGGTTCCCTTTTTGGGGTCCGGGAGGTTCCGGGAAAATATGCGAAAAACCCAAGTTTAGGCATTTTGCGACACGAATTCGAAACAGCCATACGCCTGCGCACATCGGCATCCTGGTTGCGAATGTAAATACACAGTCACATAACAAAGACTGTATCGTGCTTCACTACAGTACGCAGAACTTCGGAACAACTCGACAATGACAAAAACATCTTGGAAAATTCGAGTTGAGTACCAAACTTGTAACACATAGTGAGCAGATGTTAAAAAACCCTGTATGTTCAGATTCAACAATCGAACTTTTCGCCGTAACTTTTGAAAAGCTACTACAAATAATTAGTGGAAATACATCCCGGATCCAGCTAATACATGGCCAAAACAGCAAAGTGAGGAAAAACTGACCGTCACAAAGATTGCGCGAATACCTATTCAGAGGTCCAGTCTCTTCCAAGGACTAAATATTAGCCGCTTTTCTTTTGTGTCTTGTTCGGTGAAGGTATGATCAATCAGCCGGTTTTTTTTTGCGTCAATATTGTTTGATTTTCTCTGCTAAATGAGGTCTTCTCGCCTGCAGCCTAGATTATTCCTTTCACAAACTCTATTTGGTTGGGGCGGGACACCGGGAGGGGGAGGAGGAGATAGTCTTCTTCCTTTTTTACCCCGAACATCACCAATTAGTTTCCCCAAATTAGCGAATTGCGCGCATAGCATGCATTGCGCATATAGCACTTGTTTGTCTATTTTATATGGGGGACAGCCAACAAGACATAGGCCCTGATCGGATAAAGCTATTTGCATTGGGTCGTTGAATGTTTAAAGGGTGTCAGGGAGGGGTACAATATCGCATAGCTGGCCATGCCTAACAAGAACGAGAAAAAAAAATGGGAAAACAGATGCATTTAAGGGCCTTCAAGTGTCAACTTTCGGAGCGCAGTTCATTTCAGATTTTACACTTGGATCCTGTCAGAGTAACAATCATATGAGGGACAGGCAGTTTGTTTACCTTGTGAGTATAGGTGTTATGATTGGACTCTGCGAGTCGACTAGTTGGTACGTTCGACAAACTTGAGACTTATTGGAATTACGAAGTATTAATGAAGGAAAATATGTAAAAGTTGTATTATATTGCCCTGTAAAAATATAGAAACATGATCAATCTTATATATCATTGTGAACATACTGTCAGTAGGCGTGAAACATTTATTGGTTTTCTACTCATATGGTAGAAAAGGTTGTCTGTCCAGGTAACGGCAATTTCGTATTTGACAGAAGACTTATCTTCGTGGTAACAGGAACCGTGGGGCTATCTAGTGTAATCTAGTACATATAGGAAGTAAGGAATCCCTACGAAGTCAGCTGAAGTTCACGTTACAATTTTTGCTTTACTTTAGATATTGGTCCAATGTCAGCCCTAAAGCTGTTCGTGTTCGACATCGCGGTATGACATTTTTCATTTATTGTGCCGCATAATTCCTACTGCGTCCTGGAACGCACCGATGCGCAGGAACAATGTCCTCGGTAAATGTTATTAGCCGAGGTTATGTATGCTACGGCTAACGGTAATTGTAACGAATCGATCAACACGGTCCTCGCAAAAAGATACTGACTGCCGCTATAGTACCTATATGATACCGGCACGAAATATAGGCTAAACGCTATACCATATTAGGTGAATTCCAATTTCTCTCGTTCCGCTGTTACAGAAATTCCTATAGGCGACACGTTCGTCGTGAAAAACCGACCACGGAGCAACCTTTAAAATTTTATGAAACAAAGTCTCCGTGGAATCTCGGCGTCCTTTCCCACTTTACCTACTTCTTTTATTACCGATAGGAGCCCATATCCATGACGATGTTTGTTTCCAATTCTCTTAAAAATAATTCTCCTATATATCACCTACCGCGTACTCGCGGACCACGGTGTGGAATCGGTCTGCTATAAAGCGCTCGGCCAAGACGACCAATATTTTTGTGACTACCAGCGATACATCCAATAACAGTTATTCGTATTTCGTGCCGCGTACCGTAAGGAGGTGGCCTCATAGGATGCTCGGTTTTGTCTCCTCTGATATGACAATGATTAGCCATAGTGGCCAAGTCTCATCACCACGAATTAACCTTTTATCGTAAGTCAGGCTGCCAGGGCGAAGGAAAGAAGAATATATTCATGAAAAAGTGATCAATGTATAACTTAACCATAACTACCGCGGGAAAGAAAATGCAGGCGATCGACGGGAATGGCACAACCTGGATATAAATATAAAACCGTACGACGCTGAAATGCGAAGAAGCCAATAAAATAATATTGCACGATCACTACGAGGATTACCGCACCGACGTTCGCGTGCCTGCCTCCCAATTCCAAGGAGGAGACGAGGATAGGAGGTCGTGCGTTCTTACGGCGGACTTCTTAGGAAGTTCGTCTTATTATATAATATTATTGGATGGAGATAAGTAAAACCAGGCGGTCGATTCATGCCCGTCCAGAAGGCCTTGTTCGCTTAAGAGGGATTTTGTTTTTTGCATGTGGATGTGTCCGGGAGGATCCCGTCTCTACCTCTCTCCTCACACAAAGACCGAAGAGGAAAAGGGGTATGGCTAGACCTAGAGTAGTATATAACTGCTAGAGGGCGCACTTGTTTTAGACGCGCATGATGGCATGGAGTCCTAAATTATGTACAAATGTGCATTGACGCCATTACGGTCCGTGGAAAATAAATGACAATTTGCCCGGACCTGGTTGCCGGTCGCGTGGGAACGCGTTGTTTAACGCGCGATATCATGTACAATAATCCCTATGCTTGGTCAGACGCAGAACACTACTTTTTGAGACACGCACGCACCAATCTCCCTGAAATCACAATCGCCGTAGCCTATACGATAGGATACGCGCGTCTGTACTACAGAGCGCGTTCGAAAATTGCCCGGAGCGAGCGCCTTGCGCGTATCTGATGATGCGGAATTCGGTACAAAAACTAACGCACATTGATATGGTTTTATACGCGCGCGGATGCTGAGCAGTTAACTACGAAGTATGAATATATGTTTGTGTGTGCTTGTCGGCTCTGTCTTGCCGCGCGCGTGACGAACAGTCCCCACTCTAGTTCTTATGATGCTCTATGGGAGAGATCATTCCGTTGCGCGCCCCCCCACACCTCTGAAGCGGCTGGTGAATTACGGCATTGTGACGTCACTGATAGCCCGTGGGTTTGTCGCGTATGCCAAAGCGGATCGAATAAAGAAAGTACGGTTATTAAGTTATTCTCGGGGGAAGGAAAGCGTGTATCGGTCGCCGTCTTCCTTCTTGGAACAATTATTATTCGTACAGAGTTGCCATCGAAGATCGCGACCGGTGGTCAAATTGAAAGTAAACGGAAAATGAAACGGGGATTGAGGAGGTTATTTGTTTAACAAAAGCAGAACTGCAATTCTTGAGCTGTATGAAAATCGAATTGAATTATTAATTTGCAGAGTATTGACCTACGTACCACGGACCAAAATCGGTTATCTATAGGCCGGTTGGTTATAATCATGGCTTGTTTCTTTGCCGTCGTTCATTCTAATATTCTAGAAAGTAGGTTATGGTGACGCCACTTGTGCGTCGGGAAGTATCGAGAAACGTGTGTTTACATAGTAGGCAGTACATTGAATATTTTATAATTGAAAGTGGAAGTCCAATAATTCGTCTTGTACTACACGCGAGAAAAATGCGCGAGAAATGGCGGGAAGGTACGATGCATGAACGCCCCAGTACCCGAGCCGGGGACCAAGGAAATGCTACTCTAAACGCGATTTAGCATTTCCCTGCTGAAACATTGGACATCACACAACTAAGAAAGAAATCGGTGATGTGGGGCTCGAATGCGAACATTTCATTGGAGGAGGTGGGGGGGGGGCGGGTTCAAAGCAGTGATAACGATGTTCGGATGTGAGCAGAAGACGTGAATACTGGCGGGAATCGAGACCCTCATACAATTTGGTGAGTCACGATTCCTCCACCCGTCTCCTAGTGGTTTCGCCATGTGGGACAGGAGTGCAATGTGGGCAGGATCGTCAAAACCAGGTTATGACAGTATGGGAACAGGGGAACGAACCTCTCCTCTTCACCATATCATCCACAGTATAACAAGAACGATAGTATATGCCTAACAGTACACACTACACCATCAATGCACAAGTCGATTACAGCCGATGCGGTGAGAGAGAGTCTATGTTCGTTTCATCCGTATTGTACATAGAACTGTTTCAATATTGAAAGCTTATAGCTACTTTTTCTTATTTCATGTTTTCTGGGCTCGGGTGAGATTAGCTCCTTAGCTAACCGAGTCTTACCCTTTAAATGATGTAAAAGTGTATAAAACTGAATAAAGATAGTTAAAACTGAAAGCAGGCCCTACACAAGTGAAGTGAGCTTCCATTTTCATCGAGCATTGCTGAGAAACAACGGCTATGAGAGGATCGCTGAAGAGTAGCAGTCGACAAAGTTGATTCAGGAGTAAGTAATCACCCTATAGAACCTATACAGCTTCCACGGGAATATTCGACCTGAATAATAAAATAGTGAGTGATGGTGATTGATTCATTATGAAGATGCCGTGAAATGGGCGTCACCCATACGAATAGATCCTCTGTCACTCAATAGTGGGACAAGGCGCGTACCGACGAGATTTGAATGGCCTCCTCACTTCCATGCAAAAATAAGTATGATTTATGGGCCCTTAGACAAGCTGCGGCGGCAATATTGCACGGCGCAAATAAAAATCAGTTTTGTGTTGATTTTTTTTTGATCACTTGGGTCTGGGGGGGGGGGTCCGACCGCCTCCCGTGGGTACGCCACTAAGTTGGACTGTTAAATTCATATTATAGCAGATGAGTAATCCGGGGGGATTCCCACATATTTTGGACGACGGCCGTAACTTCAATTACTCTGACAAATACCCAATTCGAACGGAAAGTAAATATCCTTCACGCAGGCACACCTGCAGACACGAGCTGGGCAGGTGCGTGTATGCTGAGACCGACGGCGGCTCATCCGATTATTGGGGGCTTATTTTCGGACGTCATTTTACAGCACTCTTGTTTAACAGTTTAACTTTGAACAAACACGGCCCGGCGAATGAATGAGGAAGTTGTGAAAATGCGCACGATCCCAATACTCAGCGCGGACGGGGGGTACAACGCCTCTCGCTCCAACGTGGATGACGCGTGTCAGCCGACGGGGGGTTAAACCGACATTTTCTCCGCCAAATCTGAAGCTCCGCGATCCTGAAGCGGCCACGATTCGGAGAACAGGAGTTTCTATGTCCGGACATGGAGATGAAAAAATGTGCCACCTGCGTTCCTGAATGTGAGTCAGCGCCTGGGGCGGAGGAGTTCGATAGGGAGGATGGGGAATGAACAGACTATTTTCCGAACACTACAGGGGCATGAGCGGAAAGGGCAAAAAGAATGGGGAAGCGGAAAATGATCAAGATATAGAAATTGTCAAAGAAGCATCTTCGTGTGACCACACTCGTTCCGCCTGACCGTAAGGCGTCCTAATCGATGATTGCCTCTCTTTGTCGAAAAGGTCTATATTTTGCCAGTCAGAATCCACCTCTCTCGATATCGTAGCGATACGATAGATCGTTCCGCCCAACGATGATTGGAAACTGAGTGAATATCAAACCTATAGCTATTCCACATCAAATAGCGAATCGTCTTTTATTCATGTTAACATGTGTTTCCGCCACAATGAAGATGAGCCTGGTGCCGTTGTTTCGCCTATACCAAGAATATCGAGTCATAGGGCCTGACGCTATTCCGTTGTAATGCTACCGGCCCCTTCTAATGACAAAGTCCAGTCCAATAAATAATCTTTTTGGGTTTTATATGTTAAAGAGAATAACAAATCATTCAAATATCACTTTGTTCCAGTTTTATAGCATGTTTGGGCTTCCCCTCAAATTTCAGATATGTGTTTTTTTTTTTAAACTGGCAACCTTTTATGATGTCGTATCCACCAATTTTTAAAGGAAAAAGTTGAGACATATATATTTCTCAACCTTATCTTTAAAATTGGTAGATATGACGTCATCAAATGTTGCAATTTGCAAAATTTCCAACTTAGCGGTGATAAATTAATAACTTTAAAAATTCGTAACTTAAAGTGAACATTGCTATGAACATGACAACAAAGTTTGGATCTGGCATGATTTCCAAGCACAATCATA
Source organism: Sclerodactyla briareus (assembly GCA_026419785.1). Classification (NCBI taxonomy): domain Eukaryota; kingdom Metazoa; phylum Echinodermata; class Holothuroidea; order Dendrochirotida; family Sclerodactylidae; genus Sclerodactyla; species Sclerodactyla briareus. The sequence continues at coordinate 114,080 of JAODTK010005298.1, read as the reverse complement.
GAACATTTACATATTTTGGCGGACTTTCCCTTTAAGGGCTAATTTCCAAAGTCAATGAAGGTTTCTCTTTGTCCATGCCCATGCAGACCAAGCAAGGCGGCAGCCATTCACCCCGTCGTACCACATGTGGGCTGACTGCATGGGCTCAGGATGATCCGTTAGAAAACTTTAAGAAGGCATTGTGTGCGTTGGCAACCAATGGAGAAGTGTCGTCGACGTTCGCATGGCCAGATATCTTCACGATGAAATATCGCCCAGTGCAATGTGATATCGATATGGTACCCATATATCGTCACAATGATGTTGTCAACAAAGAAGGCATCATAGTCTGGGGGCAACTAATGGAGAACTGACGTCAACGTTTTCACGGCGTTACAGATGAAATATCGCCCAGTGCAATGTGATATCGATATGGTACCCATATATCGTCACAAATTGGTGTCAATGCGAAATTAGATCTGATCACATCCGTGATACGATATCGGTCATGACGTCATGTAAACGGCATCGTCCATTATGCGGGTATTCGAGATGAGATTGCGGAGTAAGTACCTGTCTATAGCCCTATTATGGATCATGTGAAAGCAGTAGGCCTCCCTTAGCTTAGTACGGTGACGAAAGGTCGAATCCCAAGGACCCGATCACCCTTTTCCAGTGATACCCTAATTGGGCAAGGTACTTTATCTACAATTCTCCATTGCCTCATCCCACCCAGGCGATGATTGGGGACCTGTGAGGAATTTGAGTGTACAACCTGCGCCTACAATGGCAGCGACTTATACACTCTCTCGGATTGGCGGAGATCGTACCGGTTTTCCCGGATCGTGATGCTCTCTGTAATTGCTCTTTGAGAACGTCTATGACTTTGCAAAGCGATATATAAGCATGCGGATATTATATTACTGTTATTATTAAATATGACAGGACTATTGGTACGTCTCTATTCATTACCTTATTCCGCCGAACGCCACACCGAATTTTAGCCGATTCGAGTGTACCGAGAAGGCCAAACGGCTATAGCAAAAATTACCTTTGACATCACGGGGGGAACCGCACCATGGCGGTACGCACGAGGAGGTGGGGGGGGGTTTTAAACCCTCTAATGACCCATTGAGTTCTAGCCGTTCAGTAATTTTGCAGCTGTTAATTAGCCAATATTGCTGCAGCATGTGCCTAGTGCCCATAATTACTTTGTTGACACTAGGGAAGTGATGCCATTTAAGAGGGCCACACTTCTTTTAAGTGTTCCTATCCTTCACACCCCCGCCCCTCCCCACATGACAAACTCATACGCTACTGACTGCAGGGTCCCCACATGTATTTGAAAATCTTGTGTCGAACAAACTACGATTGGGACTGAATTAAAACCTACAAATACTGAAGATAATTTCATTATTCCGAATGATCCTCTTTTCCTCTTTCTGTGTATAATGGGTTATCATGGCGCAAAAAATGCAGCATATGTGTATAAGTCTATGGAACACCTTTGCATCGTTCCCCCGTTATGTCATAGATTCCACACATTTCCTCAACAGTAAATTTAGATATCTCAACAAGGCACATGCCAGAATCTCCATCTCTGAGGTGAAGAGGTTTTGATATGCTCTTTTCACCAGTGCATGCTAGTTTGAAGCAAATCAGTTATCCTGTTACATGATCATTGGCCTTTAAACGAATTTCACAAATAATGTTTCTGACTATTATGAAGACACCCACGGTACTGGTATCAAACTTTTTATACCCATTAAACCTCGGCCTGCATACCGCTCCAATCTGCCAAGCACCCCTATTTCCCGTATATATATACACATATCCCGCGCAACATATTCCTGTACATGGAATGGTAGCCCATTAAAAATCCCTGTCATCAAATTTCATAGCCAACTCTTCAAGTTTCATGGATGATGTTCGCCAGTTTTATATGACCGACTGTTTCTCTCCCAATTCCCTGGCAATAAAAACATGCACGGCGGACTGCACAATGCAGAGGTGTCAATTCCGATTCCTCCCTACTGACCATTTATTAGCGTGCTCAACGATCTGAGACCTCTGACCGGCGAGTCCAAATGGTTTTCTTTTTAGCAACCAGTCCTTCGGGCCGAGTTTGCGTTTGTTTACGATTACGTGCGTTGACATTGTTTCAGGTTTACATCACTCAGAAAATCCTCGCGGGTGGACTGGCGCCTGCAGATACTTGCCGCGGTGAGACAAATAATATGAGAGCTCCCAAATTGGGAGGCTTAAATAAGCCATTGTCCTTATGAAGCTCGTGGAATAATATTCAGTAATAATTATATGGAGAATCAACTGCTAGCGTCAATTCAGTCACCGAGCCCCCCCCCCCCCCCTCACAATAACAGTTTTTCGAGAGCTTGTGGATCTCTGCCCATTCTAGTGTTGTTTTTTATTCTTCTTAACATCCTTCTCTTAAAGAACTTTCTATCTAAACAAATCTTTGAAATAATACCTTCACCTCTAGACGGTTCGGTGACATTCACTCTGGCTGTTTGGCTTCTTTGAAGCCGGGTCGTCCTTTATTTATCTCAATTGTTTCCAGGTCTTTGTTTGGCAATGTTTGCATTATTATTATGATTATTATTATTATTATTATTATTATTATTATTATATTATTATTATTATTATTATTATTCTTATTATTATCATTTCGTATTGACCCGACATTTTGAAGCCGATCGCTTCCCCGTGCCACACTGATTAGCGATAGGGTCCCTCCCCACCCCAACAATGTTGACCGACCTTTCACAAGGCCAGATAACGAAACTGTTCCGATGTTATCACACGAAATGATACCAAATTCTTAGCCTCGTATGAGCTACTAAACTTAGCTATTGTCTACGCTGTTATCGAGCTGTATTTTATTCAGATGACGTCACAATACTATGAATCGGATCATTTCAATTGCGAACGAAAAAAGAGAAGCCTGGTTGTTAAGGCGCAAGGGGATTGTATTCAATTTTGGACATTTGTCAGCAGGTCGAGTTCTTAGGCTTTCCCCCACGTCACTCCTCGATGATGGTGTGGCGTGTGGTGCCTGAGTGTATCATAAGCCACTATCAATCAACTCAGGCCCCTAGTCCTTCTTCCACATACATTAGAACAAAAATAAAAGCCGAATTGTTACAAAATTCAAGAGCCACTATTAACAATGAAGAATACAAGAGCAGGAGAGTTTGGGTGGCGATCAGGTTCATCAATCGATTCAAGGACGTCGACGAAAATTAGTTTTGTGTGATTAAATCGGAATTCCTCCATGCGCAAACAACGCCATAATGTGGAAACAGGCAGGAATCTCCATGCAAAGCGTCGGCGTGATTTAAAAATGGAATCCGAAGTGGCCTCGGTGTACAACACCATAACCCGAGCAGCCGAGTTAGGTATAATTCTATTTGCAAACAAGTGTGAGGGTGTGGGATGGGTTAGGTGAGGGTAGGGGAGGGGGGTTGCGTGACCTGGCTTTTCAAAATCTTTGTGATGTATATTGATGCAATGGGAACACTCTGTTAATGCCATAGGAATAAGGGGTCATGGGGGAGTCCAACACGGCGCGACGCCCATGCGATTACTCGGTACCTGACTGACTCTTTTCACCCCATCATCTCTCATAATTAATTCCATCTAAAATGCCACTTCATTTCAAGGGCGCACCACTAGGGGGTCTCATAGCCTGTCATTAATTATGTCCTATAATTGAAGTTTTAACACTGTCACCCCCCGACTTTTATTTGAAAACCAATAGTTTCCAGGTTCGTAGTTTTAAGTGCGCCTGCTCCCCTACAGAACAGTTCGGGGGATAGACGAGATTCGTCGGTCAGATTCCCCCAAGCATATCGTTACGGCCTAAACTGTCAACCACTCTTTCAAAACGCAACCAATTCATCCCATGTTTCCGGATGTTATTGGTATAAGTATGGGGGTAAATCTGTAAGTTCTGTGATGGCAGGACTCGTAATTTTCGGCAGGGGATTTCGAAAGATCTTTCTGCACACTGTACGTTCAACTTTTGGTGTTGACTTATATCTAGTATATTAGGAAACCCAAAGCCGTCAGCCAATTTGAGTGTGAAAAGGAGACAATTCTGGTATTGCGCAATGTGCCCGTGACGTCACGAGAGTAACTTGTGTAATATATAATGTTAATCAAAACATGTATTTTCACCACCTAGTTATAAAAGTACTAACAATGGGAATCTGATTGAAACACCTTCAGTTTGTTGAAAACCTACAAATTTGAATAATTTCATTCCACAAATGATATCAACTACATATATGCTATAATCAGTCCGGGAGATTCTCTGTTCGGCAGACAGTTATGTTATCCAACGATATGAATAAACATTGTCTGCAGACTATTAGATACGAAGCAGTCGTTCCCAATTAAATGACACCCTGTGGCTTGTTTGGTAATTCAACATCAGGTCGATAATTAGTTAAGGGTGTTCCATAGCAAATTGGTTCGGTCCTTGACGTCATTCAAGTTTCAGGTAGGCACCAGTGTTGGAGTACTCGAGTCGCTGTCTCGTCTCGAGACCGGTCTCGAACAGATTTTCAAGGACTCGGTCCTCGAACTCGACTCGCGATTCATGACTCGGACTCGGTCTCGGACTCATCGCTGCTGGGACTCGGTGAACCTCGGTCCGAGTCCGGTGTTCCAGACCCGCAAAAAATCCGTGGCCAAAATCCGAAAATCATAGGAAGAAATAATGTAAAATTCTAACATTGATAATAAAAAACACTCCATGTGACTACTGTGCTGGCTTTTTTGTCAATGTCCACATTCGCTCATCTCAACTTGGCCTGTTCCTTAGTAGGCTAAAAGCTCAGTGTGACATTTTGGAACAGCCGGCAGCAAAGGTGTCACATGCACAGGACAAGAGAACATGCCACACTCGCCGAAAAGTCTGCAAAGACGGTGGAAATCCGAAATTGTGATGTCTTGAAATGCAATGAAAGAACACATTACTGCCATAACTACTTGCCTGGAAAATGTATTATTGTTCGCGATGGTGGGTAGGCAGGCGGAGATCTAACGTATAGGAATGGATGATTAGGTCATTTTATTATTTGGTAGTTTCGCATCATTAAATTGCACTTACATGGCCATTGCTATAACTTTCTTGATGAACGTCCAGTACTTGATGTAGTGTGGAAGCTTTATATGAATTTTGCTGTTGGGCTTATTGTGGCATAATAATCATATGCAGTTTTGGGGATGCAACATCCAACTTTAATAACTCTTGCTATTTTGGATCCAATACTAGGCCTATTTTCTTTGCGGAAAGCCAAGTTTTAATAGGAACTTGGGGACTTGGACTCGGACTCGGACAAAAGGACTCGGTCTTGACTCGGACTCGGATGCTGAGGACTCGGTCTTGGACTCGGACTCGGATGCTGAGGACTCGGTCTTGGACTCGGACTCGGATTGGCTGGACTCGACTAAAACGCTGGTAGTTCACCCTAACTATTAACAACGTTCCAAACTTTTGTTCGGAATGACTGCGACAATTCTAGTCCCAAGAAGCTACCTCCGGGAGTAGTCTATTCTTATTCGATCATCTCGAATCTGCATTGACAACTACTGATCCAAACCAAGTTTTTTTGTAGTTGGGACAAGGAGAATTCTGAATTAGGCAGTAAAAATGGAAGAAGATTCGGACTAGACGAATTTTCAAGCGGGGTGAAAATGAATGTCTCCTATAAATTATACCCATATGGGTGAACGTTGCATAGTGTGGTGGGGGAAAAATACAATATTGCAGTCTCATGAACTATTCAAATTCTCCTAAAAAGGAGACAATTTTATTCTCCCGAATGGGAGAATCTCCCGTACTGATAATGGTGCGAAATGTAATCAGCATTTACGTGTGAAGTCAGAGCGACATTAGTGCAAATCGTTACCTGATGACGTCATCAGTAAGGGTGAAATACATTCAAGTAAATAGATACCTTAACAAGGGAACATGCCAGAATCGCCCAATCCGGGGTGTGGGGTTTTAACACGACTTCTTTCATCTGTGCCAGTTTTTGAAGTTGGAACTTTAACGTACGCGTGGGAAAAAAAATGCCCATAAGCGGCGCGTTTCTTCTTAACCACGTGACAATACTGGTCCCAACCAATACCGTCTCTCCTAGCCTAAACTGCCTAACCAGCTTACGTGTGATTTCTTTCGAAATCCCAAACCAATGCATACATAACGGTTCTCGATACTATTTTGAAGTTCTTGATTGGCCCGTATAATCATGTCCCCTGAGCCAATTTGAATATTCATGGCAATCTCGAACAACACTGACGTCGCGCGTTGTGTGGAGTATATACTCAACTGCAGGGGCGCAGGCCCTGGGCGCAATCTCGGACAGCTCTGACCTCATACCGTTGCCTAAATCCAGGGTATTCTTTGGGCACGGGTTTGCTGGTGGTTTCGGTTGGTTCGATCGTCTATTTGGGGGCGTGCCGAATCTAGGTTATCTCACGTCGGGGCTGCGACCTGCCCGCGACAAAGACAGGGCATGACATTGTTGGTTACACAGCCCCGGTATGCTATTGAGGTATCAAACCGCGGGTGAACCGCTAGCTACGAAACACAAGAGCGGGAGATAGTCGTTCGCTTGGCCTTTCCCACGCTCTCTGCCAAACCTCAGCATAGCTCCAGTGATGTGAAACAAACACCGGGGATAATAACAAAACGAATCGCTGTTATGGTATTATGTTAGGTCACGTGGGGGTAACCTACCGGTGAGGTGATAGATATAGCATAGATCCCCATTACTCGTAAGCGTAAGAACAGAAGATTATACCGATTGGTTGTGTTTTTAAAGTTTGTAACAGTCTTTAATCGCAAGGCATTCGCGAGTTCCGTTGTGGCTCTAAGGAATAGGAACAGGAATTCATTGTTCTGATAAAAAAACAAATTGCTATATACAATAATTATGTCAGTGTTTCTTCCGTTTCTAATAACTTCAGATATATTTTCACAGCAAATGGACTGTATGAAGGGTTATGCGTTCTCAGGTCCACAACATAATCGAACTTGGCGCCGATGACCACGGCTGGAACCCGAAAAGGAAGTGTCGACTTCGGCGCCACAAATTGACCTCTGCTGTTGCTAAAGTTGGAGTCAACGTCTCTTGCCGCCAAATTTTGCTTTGCAACTATTGGCCGAAAGTGAGTCCTCTTGCGCCAAAGTCTGCTCTTCAGCGGGTGGAGTCAATTCAGGCTTAGGCATTCGGAACTAGTGAACTTTGCGACGAATAAACAGATGTTGATTAACAGTTTCGATGCGTTTTGCCTTGACGTTCTGTGTTTGTGTGTGTGTGTGTGTGTGTGTGTGTGTGTGTGTGTGTGTGTGTGTGTGTGTTGCCCCCCCAAAAAAAAGACAATTGTCAGACTTAGACGGAGGTGGGAGTAGATAGAAACCACGCAGTGCCAGTTGGTATAGGTCTTACTCTCACTTGCGGAAATTGCGGATGAATGTAATAGGACATACACGTCGCCCAACTGACTTCCGTTCACCCGCTCAACTATGTAAATACTATGACCGGCAGGAATCATAAATCCTGGGCTCCCAAACGAAGTTACAAACACCCGCCGTTCAGTGTCCCTATCTCTTATTTGGACACTGAAACCGGATGTCTGAATGAAATGCTCATTTGAGAAAAGAAGAATAAATAATTTATCAGATTTCCATAATATATGAATAGGGGGCACAATAATCAACAAATAACTAGCATCGATCAGGTGGTTGAATGGGGGACCTTTAGAACTTGAAGAGGCGTTGTCGCCTGGTTGAAGGGACCTTTGAACTTGAGAGGCGCGTTTTGTCGCTGGTATGGCAACTTGCGCATATGATAGCGACGTCTGTGACGTCACACACAACGGAAACGCCTCGATGCAGTTCTATATAAGTAGACTCACGGTATCTCGTCATAATGATCAATAAATATAATAAGTCTAATTATACATGATATTTTTCCCCGGTTACGACGTTGGGTCCTTTTTTCTGAATACTTGCCGAGCGGAGAATCGAACCAATTCAGGGCCCAGCACAAGGTACAGACTGGATAACACCTCATCAGGCCCACGGACAAGGCCAATGCCTCTTGGCAGTAACGTACCTTAAATTATACGTCTTACCCTGACTGCCGTGATATATACATTACACGACAGTCGGTTGTTGGGGCGTGTACATAATTCTTATTCCAACTCATCCCAATTGAGAGTAGACCTTACCAACTGGTCATTGCGTCGTTCTAAACTGTCCCCGTCTAAACCCGCGTTTCCATGCACGCGTGCGGGCGGCGGCGGGCGTCTAAATCGCTCATCGTTATTTTCAATGGAGCCGTTTCCAATGCACGCCGGGCGGGCGGGCGGGTGGGTATGCGGCGGTTGGGTCGGCCGTTTTCTCGAATCGGTCAAGTAGCGATTTTTTTCGCCTCCCGCGTGTCCGGTGGTATTTCGCAATCAATTCCCGGGGATTTCCCTGCACTTCCCGCTTGAAAGCCGGATAAATGAGAGTAGAGGACACTTTTAAGTTCCAATAATGTTCCAAACACATTCATAACTGTTTCAACACTAGTATGAGATTTTATACAGATTGTGTCGATATTCCCCAATCAACGGCTAACACTTTTTGACACACTATTTTACATGTTTTAAAACCCATGATCTGTCCAGTATTTGCTAATTAAATCTCCAACACCTGTCAATTGTTGAAGTTTTAAATGGGGGGGCCGTAATCGTTGACATGCAAGAACAATGGTTTTCAAAAATGAACACCGGTGTTTAGGTTTAAACACGAGTATGCGCTCCGTGTTTGCAACACGTCAACGTCCAACACGACAATGAACAACAACAACACACCGACGACAACGACGACTAACGCACAACAACGCAACAACAACACAACACAACAACTGCAACGACAAGGACAAACGACAACAACAACAACAACATAATAATAACAATAATAACAATAATAATGAAAATTAACACTAGTAACATAATAACAATAATAATAATAACACTATTAAATAGTAGGCTACAATCGGTTCTTGCTATAGCGCATATACACACTAAAAGTGAGAAGAGGTTGCGTGACTCGAGAAAACTGCCCGCCCCCGCCCGCCCGCCCCGCTCGCGCCGCCACGCGTGCCATGGAAAACGCGCTTAAGTATGGCAATTGTCTCTTTTCCGCACAGACACACCCACACAGACACACACACACACACACACAGAACCACAACACACACACACACCCACACACATCAACACACACACACACCCACACACACACACACACTTCCACACAACACACACACACACACACAAAGTCCCTGCAAAACGCCTCGAAACGTGTTCATCACCAGGCGCTCCATTCCTGTCATTTCGTCCCGAACGTTTCCACTATAAGTTCTGTTGCCTAAGCCTGAATTGACTCCACCCGCTGAAGAGCAGACTTTGGCGCAAGAGGATTTACTTTCGCACACGGTTGCATGCGCTTATCACACGCACGGTGGGGGTTCACACGCACTTTTGGGTAAACACGCACGGTGGGGGTTCAGCGAGAACACTGAATCACACTACAACATCACACATAATCACAATAAACATGTCGTTCAGCAGGGACCAGAATCGAAAGTCATACTGATTTCGCACATAGAATATGTATATTTGTATTGTATTGTATTGTATTGGTGTTGTATTGTATTGTATTTTATCATGTATTGCATTGCATTGCATTTCATTGCATTGTAATTTATTGTAATTGTATATTCGTTTTTTGGTTCAGTATTATTCACAATGTAAACATTATGTAAGAATGTGCATACTTTTTATAATGAGGTGAAAATAAACTGGAAAACGTGAAGACCCGACGGGATTTCGAACCCCGGTCTCCGCGCTCCTCCCAATGCTGTGCCAACCACTAGGGCTACGCGTAATTTCGGCTCGGTAAAAAAAACAAAAAAAAAACCTACTACCGAGCCTCACACCCATTGTGTGGTACTAAATAATCCGCACCCACATTGAATTCGATAAACATTATACCCACGAATACCGTTTGTTCACATGGAACGAACAAATTTAGCATCGATTGTTCAACCATCTCGACTCCCCCTATAAGCCTATCTTTGTATGATTTGTAAGTTTAATAATCTTGTAATCAGCTAAATTCCCGAGGCTTCATATGCATGTGTTCGTGTTAACTGCCCCCCCATGGGAACACTCGTTCTTTTCGAGGTTGAGTCGTGGACGTGGGACCAAATTAAGGGCCGACTATACGGTTTAAATCTGTCAGCGGGAACTTTTCAAACAGGTTCATCCTCCGAGCTTCCACGGTCAGGACGGTATTCCAAAGCAAATTTAGAGTTACCACTCTGATCACTATATATACGGTATTTAGCCTGCTGAGGTAGGTAAGGGTTTCAATAATCTCATCATGTCGCCTTATTGGAAGTTCGGTGATTAACGTCGAATTCGTGTACGTGATGGCGCCAGAATTTCCCCGACGGAGGGTCCGAGACCCGACGTGGGGTCCAAGTTCCCCGACCAGCATCACCCTACCTCTGGTCAAAACCTGCATTTTTTTATGTTCTCATTTTTGAACATTTTTCACAAAGAAAATTGAAACGAAAAATAAAAATACCATTGTGGGGGGGGGGGGTATCGTTTACTCTCAGTGGCATCCCACGCAATCAGGTGCTCTTAGTAGAATAGGTGATCTTGAACTCGAGCGAGGAACCTGGCAAAATTTTAAAAGATATGAGGCGCACGATCGCGCCGAAAATTTTCAGCTCTAATATTGGAATTTTCGCTATAAAGAATTCTGGAAATATCATTATACTGTCGGGGAAATGGGCCCTCGTCGGGGTGTGTACATGTAACGTACCCATTTCGGCTCCCCGACGACGATTGGGAAGAATTCCCCGTCGGGGGCTGGGGCATGGCTCCCTGCCCCCCCCCCCCTCCACTCCTCGCTGGCGCACCCTGCTCGTTTAGTTGTGGCAAGTAGTAATAAATATTCTTATCTAATTCCGACCCCTAAATAGTTCTCTTTCGTCCATATGTATTACAAACCTATGTCACTGACATGCAGCCTGATTCATGAATAAGTAAATACCTAATCATACTAAGGTAGTGCTGTAGCGCTATACACATAAATATAATATCTCATGTTTCATCATAAATATTGATTGCGGTATTGCGTTAATTCAGGAATTGTCAAGAAATCTTTTTTTTCTCAGCAAACTGTATATCTCCTTTCATAGTAAATCTACAATTTGGCAACGCCATGACTGTTTTCAATACTTCGTAGTGGCAACATTTTCTGAATGGAGAGGAACAACGCGCCGGCGAGGCGGCAAGGTTGTGACACTTCCAATTTCAGGAAAATGTCTACTGTCTTTCGTCAATTCAGTGTTTATTCTTGTTGAATTTCCATATGTAGTATATTAAAGACTTAGACGGGGTCTCCAACAGCATATTTCATGTCTACTGTCCCAAAAGGACGACTATGCATGTTAATGTTGCCAGTAAGACGTTGAGGCGAATGGTAGAACAAATTCTATACAAATAGGTAAGAGGAATAAATAAAGTAAAACGTGAGCAGGATGGAGTACCGTATTTATAATAACGTACTGTACGAGACTATGTAAAGTATTGTACAGATTTCAAGGGCGGTCTCGAAAAAATTATTCATGGATATATTTTACTCATTTTGATGTGAAGTTAAAGCGGTACACTGTACGTGTGATTTATCTAGATATTCCGCCACTGACTAAAGCAGATGAGTGGCACCGATTTGGAGAATGTTTACATATTCTTTAGAAAAAAAAAGAGCGCAGAATTCTCCACAACACCTGTGTAACCTGACAGTGTGTAAACGTTTCATGTTGCTGTGTGGAATCAGTGCGAAAATTGGAAATTTGTTCCAAAATCGCCATTGCTAATCGACCAATCAGATGACAGCAGTATATGATCAGTGACAATAATTTCAGCCAAAATAGTACCGGTAGTCAGGTAGTGGGTTAACATAGTAGGTTAACTACGTCAGAAACATTTCAAATCATTTATTATATCCGTCGACTTGGTTAGTAAGAAAGAAAGAAAGAAAGAAAATACAAAACAGAAAGAAAGAAAGAAAGAAAGAAAGAAAGAAAGAAAGAAAGAAAGAAAGAAAGAAAGAAAGGAAGAAAGAAAGAAAGAAAGAAAGAAAGAAAGAAAGAAAGAAATGCAACATGCAACATGAGAGTCAAATCTAGAATATGGGAAAATCAACATGAACGCACACCGAACATCAATAGTTGTATGCATCACCCCTGACCACTTTTTTCTACGTAAACCGAGCTGTCTGATACCATTGAAGTTTTTCTTTTTTGCCTCAAAGCTTGATACGTATGCTGATCCACTCCCTACAGACATCAATTTCGCGTATAATGTCAAGAACAACAAATCGAAACATGATTCAAAATTGATTTTTCCCCAAACGACGTCCCCGTATAGACCTCGGGATACATTCTGTTTTGTGTGCGAGGCTCACAAACAAATGTGATCCGTCCGACCACATACGACCTTTCTCACGACCCCTGATCATAACATACAACCTCGCTCACAGCACGAGACCTGGGCCGGCTCGCGCCACGCGCGTTTTGTTTGGTTGCGGGAATGTTAAAGGAATATTCTATGTTTAGTTTAGCGTTCGTATTAGATGAAGGCAGCCGTTTGGGAAACAAACAATGAATTCATAACTTTCGGGATGTTGGTCGAAGAGTAGTCAAACCTCCGTTTCAACGTAATAGCATTATGGTTGTTCAATTCCTCAAAACCGATAAGTTGAACGAAACATATCGTACATAGCCTACTGTCACACAACCGTAATTGGTCCAGCGTCACAAATATCTGAGAAGAGTCACTGCATGGTCATTCTCATGACAGAATGGTATAGCGCATGAGGCAGTAGAGTATAAACAAACTAGGTTATTTCCATGGTTTTTTCAAATAATTCTTTGTATTCGTTCCATTTGTAATGAGACTGAGAGAGAGAGGGTGGGGGGGGGGTATGAGAGGGTGGGGGGGGGGGGGGGGTATTTCACAAACAAAATTATTAGATGCAAACAAACAGAGCTGCCGAAATTTCTGATTCGAGGAATAAACAGCTGAGGAGGATAAAACAAAATGATTATGTCATATCATAGAATGACTTCCTCGCGAAGTAGGGCAACGTCCATACAAATGAATTATGCCCTTTCCGCCTAATCATACAGTGTATTCTTTTCGGAAACCTTATTATTCTCTCAGGTTCATATACAGCCACAGCTGTCAGGAACCAGTTAAAGGACAATTCCAACCAAAAATATTTTTTAAATGCTATATGATTGTGCATTTGTTTCATGTTCATATCGTGTTCGGTTATAAAGTTCTAAATTTTTAAATATTATTAATTTATCACTGCTAAGTTGGCAATTTTGCAAATTGGCAACATTTGATGACGTCATATCTACCAATTTTGAAGAATTCAAAAAAAAAAATATGTCTTAAAAGGTTGTCAGTTTGCCGAAATCACCAATCATATGAAATTTGAGGGGGGGTGGAAAGCCCATATCTCCCCAACCGAACAGGCTCCTGTAAACCTGGGAACAGATGATATTTTGAATGATTTTTTTTTTATGCTCTTTAAATATAACAACAAAAAAGGTATTAATTTGCAATAACTCGAACTATACTGACACCTGGACAAGGACTGAACAATCAAGGACAATAATTCAATATAGGCTGAAGTATGGCCGCAAATAGGTTTGGTTTTCGAAGAGTGGTATTAAACACACAATTATTGATTGATAGGATTTTTTTCTTTAGCTGCATGTAAGCAGCTCTACAAGTCGTCATGTCACTCCGTCCAATCGTTCGTCCGTTCTGTTCGTCACGTTCACTCATAACTTATCTAAACTGCTACAGGCGATCAGGTTGAAACTTGGTGGGTGGATGGAGCATATCACTGGCTAGGGTGGGTACCTTTTTGTTCGCATAGTGTAATTAGACATCAATTAAATCCAATTAAGTACCCCAACTGCTAACCGCCATTCCAGTGTAGCTCTCTGTGAGAGAGGGTTTTTTACATTACCCTATCTCTGCAGAGCAGGCAGCAATAGTGTTTATCTGTCAGTAGGTCCAGGTAAGCAGACCATAGTTCCACACAGATTTGTCTGTCAACACATCACGCTCTCGTTCCTGTTTTCACTGGGTCCTCCAGAATTAGTGTTTCCACATGTTGGATTTCAACCTGCAATGGTTTGTTTCAATGGTGTCATTTTCAGGATTCACAATTATTGAAGATTTCTGGCAGCAAGAGGGGAGATGTTTAGTGGGGAGGTATGGGAGAGCATGTTAGGGATGAAAAAAACAAGGTTTCCTAATCATTTAAACTGTCCTACAACCTACGGCATATTTGCCCGCAGCTGCCAGACGTTTACGATTGCGCTTGTTTTTACCAAATGTGCTTTTACTCAGAAATATAAATTGTTTTGTTTTGCATTTATTGGGTCATAACTGTATAATGTCACATACTGTTCTTTTTTACTCTGGCAAACTTTAGAATGAAGTTGGGGGGGAATGAAACCTAACTACCTAAACTTTGACCTGGTTTATCCCGGTAATTCATTATATAATATATAACCTAAATTTGATAACACTTTATTGTAGCTCTATCATTTCAGGGGGCCAGTGGCGTACCAAGGATTTGTCTAGGGACCGGGGAAGGAGGGTCGAGGTCCGGTACCCAAAGGAAGTGCATGCGTCCTCATGCATTTGCCTATATTGGCAAATAAATTTATGCCAATAGAAACACGCTGCTGCAAAATTCGATAGACAACAGTTTCAAAACGTCTACTGAACAGTAAAGAGGTGGTTTTTGTGCTAACAATTTTTTGGGTCGAAAGGGTAAAGGGGAGAGGCTTCAGATCCCCCCCCCCCTCCTCCTCTGCGTACGCCACGGTATTGGGCAATTGTGGTCAGGTAATGAATGAAACAAGAGTTTCATAGCATTTCATGAGTAAAAATGAACGTACTAGCGGCAGCTGAGTTTACTATTCTTTCCAACCAATACATTCTCAGGAACTATTGTACGAAATAAAGGTCAGGTGATCGCATACGAAGAGTATACGCCTTTCGCCGAAGGTGACTTTGGCTGGAAAGGGGTAAGGCCAACACGCAGTAAGTTTATGCGTCTCCTTAATCCCCCGGAGCGCGGACGTCTTGAAACAGCAAGCTAGCAAAGCCACGTGTTACCTGCTGACAAGATCAGGAGAGAACAATTGTCCTAGATATTACCCAGTATATATAGGTATGCACACAGAATGGCCTTTTAATGCGTTCAAACTAGGCCTCCAGACGGACAATTGAACGTTATTTTTAGTTTCATCTCTCACGAAGGATCGGGAGTTCATGTACCCTATATATTTGACGGACCGTGAGCCGAACATACAATTTCACATCCAAGAAGGAGAATTCCATCTCCGCCCGCCATTATGGTCAAGTGGGAGAAGAAATTGATTTGGAACGAGGTGTACTCGGTCTGCAGGCTGACAGCTGCAGGGGGGCATTTCTGCGCCAGAGTAATCGCTACACACTCTAAAGATTGTTGGCACAATACCCATCCGGCACTTAGTTTTATCCCAGTGTGGTTAATTGCTAAATCACCCATTTTGATTAAATGTTTACCCATGCACAGGTGAAACAAATTGCCCAGGTGGTATTTTTACCATATTTTTCGCCGTGTATGACAGCGATCACAACGAAAAGCCGCCATTGCCGCCCTACATTCTTCTGACAGTAAACAAAATCCAAATTCCACTAGAAATGTCGGTCGGGTAAACCGCCAGACGTATATATCCCATCCCCCGCTCTCTTTCCGAAATTTGGTGAACATGAGAACCGGAACATAATTTGTGGAAAGAAGACATTTATAGACTTGTGAATGCGACAACGTGTACTGTGTAAATGGTGTCATTCCATAATGCACTTGTTTAATTGTAATTAGGCACCCCTAACGTGCCCCGGACAAGGTGCGTGCCCGACTTAGAGTGCACATTTATTCTAGATTCGTACCGTTAAAGACCACATGGCCTCCCGACAGAGGTCAAATTCAGTGTCAGAGGTTCACACACATTGCAGTCAACAATTATCGCACAATGGTGACCATCCACCTTCGCAGATATTCAATCTCCGCTTATAGCCAAGAAACAGTTTTTGACCCCTAAGTGACTCGAATGACCTTTAATGATATGACAGATTTTTTATGCAATTGTTACTCTCCATGTGATACAATCCTCCTAGGAGCATTTTGCATTCTGATAAACACACCCCTTGCTACTCGCCCGAAAAAAGTACTAAAATCAGTTTTTGGACCCCTAACATGACCTTTAAGCACCTCCAATGAATGGCGGTTTTTATGAAAATTGTTCACTCCATGTGATCCTCCACTCCTAGAAGCATATTGGCATCCAATGAACCTGTCCAATGATATTGCGAAAGGTATAAATTGACCTTGTTAACCCCTTGTAACTACCAAGCTAAGTGCCGATCGAGAGCGGGATGTTGTTGCTCACCACAACATTCCATAAAGCACACGAAGGTCGATCACATATCCTAAAATAACGAGTTTCTATTGTTTTGTCCCGTAACTCCTTAACTAAGCCCTTTATTCAGATTCGAACCCTTCAACCCACATGAACCCCTCCAAGTTCAATTTCAGGTCATAGTCACACACATGCAGGTCACATTTATCCCATGGTGAACCAATCAGCCTTCGCAGATATTCAATTCTCCGATTATAGCCCCAAACCAGTTTTTGACCCCTAATGACGCCGAATGACCTTTCATGATATGGACCGTTTTTTATGAGAATGTTACTGCCATGTGATACATCCACTCCTAGGAGCATTTTTTGCATTCTGATGAACACAACCCAGTGCCATTGCAATAAAAGTACTAAAATCAGTTTTTACCCCTATTGACTCTTTTAATGACCTTCACTGACATGGCGGTTTTTCTATGAAACTTGTTACACTCCATTGATGCATCCACTCCTAAACATATGCATTCCAATGAACTGTCCAATGTTATTGCGAAAAAGGTATAAATTTTAACTTTGACCCCTTGTATACCACAGTAAGTGTCCGATGGAAGCGGTAGTTGTTTCCTTTCCCCTCCATAAAGCACTACAAAGCTCTATCACAACATCTCCAATAATAACCAGTTTTTTCTACTTTTTGTCCGTACTTATCCTTAAATAAGCACATTTATTCAAGATTCGAAACCTTTAAACCACATGACCCCCCGACGGAGGTCCAAATCAGGTCAAGGTCACACACATGGAGGTCACAATTATATCACCAATGGTGCAACCATCCAGCCTTCGCAGATATCCATTCTCCGTTATAAGCAAAACAGTTTTTTGACTCCTAAGTGACCCCGACCTGACCTTTCAATGAATGACAAGTTGTTTTTATGAGACTTGTCTACTCTCCGTGAATTCAATCCACTCCTAGGAATTTTGCATTCTGATATGAACACACCCAGTGCTTATTGCCGGAAACAGTACTAAAATCAGTTTTTGTGACCCCTCAGTGACCTTTAATATGACCTTCCATGACATGGCGTTTTTCATGAAATTGTTACACACTCCATGTGATGCATCCCTCCCTAGAAGCATATGCATTCCATGACATGTCATGTTTATTGCGAAAAAGGTTATAAAATTTAAACTTGACCCTTGTAAACTACAAATATAATGTCCAATGGAAGCGGGAGTTGTTTCCCCTCCATAAAGCACCAAAGCTCTACTCACATATCCAAAATAACCAGTTTCTTCTTCTAACCTTGTTTTGCCCTTAACTCCTCGAATAAGCACATTTATTGGCAAGATTCGAAACCCTTTAACCACATACCAACCCGACAGAGGTCAATTCAGGTCAGAGGTCACACACATGGAGGTCACAATTTATATCACAATGGGAACCAATCCAGCCTTTCTCAGATATTCAAGTCTCCTTATAGCCAAAAAACAGTTCTTTGGACCCCTAAGGACCCCGAAGTGCCAGTTCAATGATTAATGACAGTTTTTAGTGGATTGTTACTCTACATGTGATACATTCCACTCCTAGGCGCATTTGCATTCTGATGAAACACCAGTGGCTATGTCCGAAAAAGTACTAAAATCAGTTTTTGACCCCTAAGTGACCTTGAATGACCTGTCAATGACATGGCGGTTTTTAATGAAAAGTTTTAGACTCCATGTGATGCATCCACTTCTAAAGCATTTGCATTCAATGAACATGTCCAATGTATTGCGAAAAAAGTATTTAAACTCATCATTTTGACTGATCAGGACAACTAATATTGAAAAATTAGTCCCGCCAAAATTTACCCGTCAGTGATCTTGAGAGTATTGAATAAATTTATCAGGGGACTGGTAGTAGGTCACCATATCACAACGTTTCGTCAATATCCCTCAAAGTGAAGAAAATATTGCAGAATTATTCTTAATTATGCTAACGAATCTGTAAATTAAACACAAATAATGGACCTTTCAGTGATGCAAACCGCAATTGAATAAATTATCAGGACTGTAGAAGGTCCTACTCACCAAGTTTGTGAGAATCCACGAAGTTTATAAATTTGACAGCCTCATGCTAATTGGGCCAATTATTGTTATGAAAAATTAGTCATGCAAGATGACACCCTTCACCAGTGACCTCGGCCACTTAGGAACCAATTCATCGTGCCGTGATGTTGGCATTAGTCGACAAGGTTTCATGGAAATCCAAGGAAGTTTGAAATATTCACATTTTACATTCTGCTAGGGTAGTTCGGCTACCGGCCAAAAAAATGCAAACTTGACCTCGATGACCTTGAACGCTCACATGTTTTTCGGCTCCAACAACTACCCACAACCACCACGTTTCGGATAAATCGCAGAACTTGAAAATTTTGCGAAAAAACATGCAAGGAAAGGGGCAAAAATATACCATATTAGACCCCATTTCGGAACTTATCACACAGAGACTTTCTACTCATATCGGAACATGTGTACCAACGTTTTGGCGTCAATCGGAAAAGTGTTAAAGAATGAGGAGCGGCAGCAACGCCTAAAGTTTCCGGGGACGGCGGACGGCGGCGACGAGCGGCGGCGGAGACGGCGGGCACAGGGTCAAAACCATAATATCCCCGAACACTTAACACATGTTGAGGGGAATAATGACTGAAGAACGATACGCAACTCGAAGTGGGTGTCTGATTTGTGCCGGTTACTTCTTTCATCAGTGAATCGGTACCAGGAGGCACGGCGGTAATTAGAAGGGGGGGGGGGGACGTGTGAAATAAACGTAAAATCGTGCACATGGGTGCTTTAGAGGAGTGTGTAAGGGGGGGGGGGGGGGGGGGGGGGGGGGGGGTGGAGGGTGTGTGTCATGGCCGAGGTAGCCAGGAATTCTTGTACTCTTAAAATGTTGTGTATAATTTACACAGCACTGTTTAACTAACACGCCTATCCCGGTGTGTGTGAGAAGTTACACAACATATGTGAAGTGTTGTGTACAAAAATTACAAGATTGTGCAGATGCTTACCAATGATTGTGTAATTTCGTACACAACACTGAGATAGGTCTGCTAGTTACACAATATTTCCAAGAGTGTAAGGGACTCGAGAGAGCAGGGAGTACGAGCGTCTTGTTCACTGGGGGGTGGGGGGTATGTGGCATGACGACAATGTAATAGTTTGTGGTACTTATCAGGTAGGCCCGGACCCTTGGGGTGGGGATTGGAGGCCGATTGTCAAGGCACAGATGCTTACACAAAGGGGGTGGGGTCGCCATGCTAATAGGACATGTGCTTGGCTTGCGTGGATAGATATTCAGCTATTCAGTCAAGTTGTTTTTTATAGGTGCTCCAGTTCAAGTTGTTAGTTGAAGTCTCGTGTGTCTGTGGCCATGGGCCGTTCTGGGTCAGATGATACGCCAATAGCATATACATGTGATTCCTTGATTATATTACATTAATCAGATAGAAATGACAACACAATCTGGCAAACCTGTAGGGCATATACGTTGCAGCAGAGTGTAACACACGGGATTTGGTTGAACCAAGGGGGGCGGAAATGGGCATGCGGTACCCATTATCGACATGGATAGGGAAAGACTGGAACGATGATGATGACACTTTCCATTAGCTTGTCCGATAACCAACATGCCGTTTCGGTAGCGCTATATCGTCTCAACCGGTTGTGAATTGGTGAGGGAACCATTGCCCTATTTCAGCTCTCTTTGTTTTACTTTCGTGACGGGAGTAACGGATTGACCGGCGCATTGTCATTCCCTATATCGGTCTATGCCTTTCGACCGGGTTGAGTCTTCTCTAGTGGATACAGAGCTCAAATTCTCCTTTTTGGACGGGAGTCTCAGAGCGCCTTCACAATGGTGTAATTCCTGGGAGACTACATGCATAAGACGCATTCTGCCATGTAGTAAAAGGAGGGAAAACCCTAATGCCGAGCATAGCTCAAACCGAACAGACAAATCAACACCCTGTGCGCTGTGCGGTGTGGAGAATACACCTAAATGAGTATACGATATATACCCATTGTCTTTACTTACCTCTTGCTGATATGATTCTGCTCAAAGAGGTTCGAACACATTTCTGTTCAGGTTTGGCGATTCTTGGAAAGTAAAACCTCTTGGGAAGCGCTAGAATTTTTGACCTGAATTCATTGTGCGACTCCTAGTGACCTCGGTGACCTTAATAGGCTATCAGAACTTTGAGGGCAGCACATATTGTTTATCTAACGGTAAAACTAGAAACGAATTCAAGAGAAGTAATGTATTTGTACCCAATATCCACATAGTGACTAGTACGTTGTGCTAATAAACTTAGACGGAGGACCATAATGCAGTCAAGAATGTCTCAGGTGTTAATGAACCAGGTCCAAGTTTTGGATGAGATTCGTCAAAGAGCACATCACGAAGCTAAAGAGGCAGCCCGTACAGATGGACAGAAAAACGACATGAAACCGAAATAGACGACATCAGGTAATCCGACAGGACAGATGCAAAAGCAGACCATCAATACACACCGCGCGCGGAGTGCCGCAAAAATTGACACTGCAATGGTGCAATTGTTTGATCGGCAAGTCGGGCCATGTCGTACTTCTTCTTTCAACTATGCAATTAGGGGTATCTCAACAGATGGAATTATCTTTGCCACTTGGGTTAGTTCCGGCCTCTGCTGAATTTTTATCTAAAAAAACTGGGGGGTGCCCCTCTATATCTCTCGCCCTTGTACTCTCGCTCTGCCGCTCGCATGTTCCCCCGCCTAAAACCGCCGTTTCATTGTTTCATCTGGGAAATTCTTCTTAGTTGTTACCAGCGAAATGGCTTGTTTTTTTTTGTATCTCTGGAATATAGGAACAGAAGCAAAAACTTTCAAAGAACTGTCAGTTCTCATGGAAAAGAAAAGTCAACACCGCTAAACGGCTTTATTCCCCCTTTTGTCGAATGCGGACAGACTCGGTCACTCATCCAGTTACACCGACGGCAACGAGCCGTCACAAATAAATGTTTGCCGGCATGCCATTCTCCTGCCGACGCGGGAATGGGCCACTCCGATGAAGAAGCCATAAGTTGAAAGCCGATAATAAAGTCTGGCTTCCGTTTTTATTCTTGCCTCTCCATTCCCATGTCTTCCCCGCCCACTCCTAACATCCCTGCCTTCCCTTCCCATCTCTCTTCTTTTCCTCTTCTTCTTGTACCTCTTCTTTCCGCCTCCCTCTTTCCCTCTTCTTTCGGCCTCTTTCCCTTTTGCCACAGACCGAAAATTTGCCGACGGCACAGAATTATTGCCCCGCTCGCTAAGGCCTGGTCATAATCTTACAGCAGGCAGACAGACCTTCACAGGAAAGTCACAGCACAAACATAGAAGACAGACGAATGGGCAAACAGACAAACAACCGATAGACGGGTAGACAAACAAACAAATAGACAGACAGACACAGACACAAAGATACGAAGTGCTTCCCGTGAGCAGGTAGGAGGAGACTGAAGGTAGAGGGACTTTTTTGGGAAACTTTGTATGTATCAAATAGAAACACATGTGCTAATCGTAAACTATTATATATGAATTCAACTAATTCTTTCTATTCGACGGTGTGTAATAAAGTCCATATAATCGTATCGCAAGATCGCGTATCATATGCTGTAACACTTCCGATTGATAAAATCAATGTTTATGAAACGTGCTCGTTTCGAAAAATAAAATGAATTATCACCGTATCACCATACTGTAAGTACTTCAGGATCAGTTGCGGCTATGCAGAATTTGATTAGGGACCTAGGTACTTCCAAACTAGCCCCATTGATAATCATTTACGGCATTCCCACACCTGCCGCCCACATGGAACGTGCTCTCTAGGCCGACCACGTGGCGACATTTAAACTTTAAATGTCCCCTCACAAACACTCGCCTCGGGGGTTCCTATAGGCACGCAGGGAATCCATTATGCCATTACAGCCATTCAGTAAAGACGGTACTGAGATATTCATTGACGGTATAGAACTCTCGAAAAAACAAAACAAAATCTGCCTGCTAGTAGGACGAACGCTTGCCTACATAGGAGAGGCGTAAAATAGTAGTTGAAGGATCATCATGCGATATAAAGAAATTAAAGAATCCACGCTTATTCGACAATAGACAATCTCCCTTGTCAATAGCGGCGCGGTGCTGTTGCGCCTTGAGGGATTAAAGTCACGCTCGAGGCGGCTGGTCGAGGGTGGAAGAACTCGCTCGATGGCGATTGAGTAATCGTTGGTCAATCGTGCGTCAGCGCGAGTAGATGCGATCCAGAAATAAACACGGAGTTAAAAGTGTTAAATAGGCCTAAGCTATTAGAAGCAGACATCGAAGGTGAAAAGACCGTTCGATATTTTTTCTAGAACCGCGTGTGGTGACGGGGGGAGAAAACACGAAGGGTAGTTTAGAGACGGCCCATAGGGCCTACTTCTACCCCCTCGATTACGAGTATTACAACTCTCTTGTTGGACTAGCGGTATCACGGTTTTCCTTGTTCATGCGAAGCCACCACGCTAAACGCAGTCGTACCCATCAATATTCGGCAAACCCTGACCCGGATTTCAACAGAGGTCCATCTGGCCCTACACGCGCACGCTTAAAGCCTCAGAAATTAGTTAGATCGAACGGAAGTGCGGCGGTAATTCCTGTCGCCACTTCATTAACACTCCCTGCCTTACACACCTAATATTTCCTACAGTAGACTGGAGAAAGTAGTACCGGTAGTATTCGTGGGCTGCCTTGCTGAGATTGCAAAGAATGAATGCCATGTGAGGACACTCAGAAGCAATTTGATAATTTATTACTCGCGATCTCCGAGTCATTTCTCCCTGTGTCCTTTGTTGGGTTCACCGGAACGGGCGCGCACGCGCATACATGCTGACGCGCGGCAAACACCATCGCACACGTACGCGACATCACAACCACACAGTTCTTTGATTGTTCGGACCTTCGGGAGCAAATAGTGGCTGTGAGTGTGGCCTTTGGATGTTGGATTATCTGCGGGATCGGAAGCACGTATGCAAATGTTTCGGACTGCCAAAAACTACATATGAAACGGGGTCAAAAAATTGATAAGATATCCTATTCAAGTTCACAAAAGTATATCTTCTTTTCTGTCTTTTTTGGGTATGCCTAGTTCTGCAAAATCTAGCGAAATCGTCGACACTCCCCTGTACGAGGGAGAATATACTGTACGATTGAACGGGTTGACATGTACATGTGAACATGTAGTGACTTACAGTCAATGCTAAAGTTCGTTAACACGTGGATTCGAAAAGAAAGAAGCCACCCTACAGTGAGTAGGCAGTTAGGTAGCTGTTTTGTCTGTCTCCCGATCTATATTCGACTGACGAAAAGACACCGTGGTGCTTGAGCGTAACTGCTCGCCCGCAATTTATAGACATTGCTTTTGGGCGCACATATCGCGGGGGACGGGGAGGATATATACCCCCCCCCACACTTTTTGGCGATGCTCCCATTGACCTCAGCACTAAAGGTCCATGAACCCCCCCCCATTGCCAGTCTGGGAAAATCCTTAAGACTGACGACTCCGGCTCGATCGTTTCTTCTGACGATTTGTGATTTTGGGACGTACACAGGCAGGCCTAGCCTGTGTACGGCTTTGTGGACTCAGCCTTTTTGTAGACAAGGAATATCACTATCATGAATATGCATTTTTTTTCGAGGCCTTGTTCAGTTTTAGGCGATAGGCACCAGTGTACATTTACAAGATGGCGGCGCCCATCGGTATGGGGATTCTCCCAACTGCCTCCATGTCAACATGGATTGCTCCACTGTATTGGCACAGTAAAATAAAAGATACCATGTTTGATATCCCCAAACCACCACTGCTGAATGCTTTATACTCTGTTTTAGCACGCAAGGTATAAGCCAGTTCGTAGTACGGTTAATGGTGTGATATGTTATTGTGAAAGGTCATAGGGGAATGGTCCTCAGTTCAACGTTGAACGTACACTGTGCAGAACGATCTTCCGAAACCCCATGCCGAAAATTACGAATCCTGCCATCGCAAAACTTTACAGATTTCACCCATTCCTATCAAAAATAACTTCCGAAAACATGGGGTGAATGGGTTGCGTTTTCAAATAGTGAGACAGTTTGAAACTGAATAAACCATTACGCTATTGCTATGGGGGAATCTTACCGAATATCGTCTATCATGGCTATTCTCCCGAAACTAGTTCTGTGTTGAGCGTGCGCACTTGGAACTTTACGAACTGGCTTATTGTTTTGGACTTACGAAGTACATAGGTGTGGTCGTCTCCGGTGGCGGCCATGAGATGAGTAGCTGCTTCCCACGATTCTACGTACAGAAATGGCAGGGTCATGTTTTCCCATAAGTCGTGTTCAGGTGGAAATGGGGATGCTGATATTTTTGACCGCAACGGTATCAAATCTAACCATGTAAGATTGAAAAATGGCCAGAAATTTAGGTTCAATGCCTCTCATGCATACTCACAGCTAAACCTGGGGTTGCAGAGCCTTTTCGCATCGACGCAGCACTATTCCGACCAACCGAACCTGCTCGCCACGTGCATACGTGTATTATCAGATTATTGTTATTAGTTATTTTACGTCTAGATATTTGGGGCATATTGCCTTCGCCTAAAAGTTTATGGTAAATTTACCAAGGTCATGCCATGCCAACAGGTTTCCTGTTAAACTATAGCACGGAAAAAAGAGGACACTGCCAGAAACACCTCATCACCCGAAATTTGTTAGGAATTTAAATTTTCGCTTTGTCGGGATAATTCAATCTACTTTCGAGGAATCTTTGAACGGTTTTCGAAAGAAATAATTTTACATTGACTCTGTAATAAAAGCTACATGTTGACCCCGCTTTTCCTCTCATGAAGAGGATCTCGCGATCAGGTGGTGATAGCACGGTTGAAAGTCGGTGATAATTATATGAATAGAAAGTACCAGAAGCTGGTCAAGTCATATATACAGATTTGACATGACCATTTTAATTTACCTGTTTTAAACAGTTTTGCCGCTTCGATTGTTTGGATGGTTTTATAGTGCGTATCCGTTGCTGTTATTTTTTCAGTGACTTCGATGTTCCACCATCATATTAGAAATCATGATATCTTAATAACTCATTACTAATGACAATGCTATGATAGCATATAACACAAGCATTGATGCAGCATTGAACGGGACCGCCTGCGGCGGATACCAATAAATCAACAAAGGGAAGAAACATATATTCCCACAAATGAGTTACAATTTCATGGAAACCCACGAAGAACTAATACAATGCGTGAATTGTTGCCACTAAGTGTCTAATGCTAGACCTTTATACACTGAGTGGTGTTTTGGGGTACCACAAGGTTCCATTCTGGCACCCCCTGTCTAGCTGGTTGAGCCGACATGACGGCCGTGGTTAGCTGCATGTAAACTCCCATTACCGTACTCCATTACCGTACTACATCTACGTTCATGGCTGACGTTTATGGTGGTTGGGATTAACTACCTCGTTTCCGCTGATTCTCGCAACAATGAGTCATGTCCTCTGATGTCTGCAGTTCTTCCGCAGAATATGAATGCTGACATGTTTGACCACCAGAGAAGTATCAAACCTTAAATCATGTCATCATTTCACAATCGCCACGTGTATGATTCCGTACCATTCAACACCTCACGCACAGTCCCATCACAGCTAAAACAATTTCGACACTGCCCGGGGCTGCGGAGTTGGTTTCTTTCTCGGTACGATACCTGATTACATGATTCATATTTCCCCAATAGGGCTGACACGGATGCTTCTAACACGAAGCCAATTATAGCGTTCAGCGACTCGAT
This sequence comes from Sclerodactyla briareus, assembly GCA_026419785.1. Classification (NCBI taxonomy): domain Eukaryota; kingdom Metazoa; phylum Echinodermata; class Holothuroidea; order Dendrochirotida; family Sclerodactylidae; genus Sclerodactyla; species Sclerodactyla briareus. Next base: position 87,629 of record JAODTK010005298.1, on the reverse strand, counting down.
TGAACCGAAAAACATCACCATGACCTAATACGTTGGGACCTGAAACGATAATACAATAGTCAAGTCCTTTTTCGGGGGCATAACGTTAAAGCTGGGGTTCCTTCTCACAATATTTATTAATGACTCACAAATCTGAGTCGACATTTGTTCAGTGATCTCACCCAGCGATCGATCTTTTTCGGTATCGCATACGGTCTTCGTCCACTAATATGAGTCAATGCAAAATTCGTTCCGATATACTGTGATGATCGTTTACTGTTTTTTTTTCTCCACACGGACCTGCCCATTATTCGGCGGGTACGGGTGGTGTGAGACAATTTTGTCTCAAATCAATACAACAAAGGCGTAAGCTCAGAGAACAGTCCATTAGATGATTTATTATTATGATTATGATTATTATTATTATTATTATTATTATTATTATTATTATTATTATTATTAAGAGTATGATATGTCATAAAAAATCAGTTCCGGTTCAATTCAAGGCACAAACATTGCTCCATTTCGCAGGCCAACCAAATATATGGCATGGCTGCGACTAGTACGAGTTTGAAAAGCAATCGAGTCATCATATCCAGGAAAAGAAGCAATTACGTTACTCGTTGATTGTCCGATAAAACTCGGTCGGGTGGATAGGTAGACCTATCGATGATGCCGTCACACCTCCACCTCCGTGTGTTTAGGATCTCAACACTTCAGACATTTTTTACACTTTTAGACTATTTTGACATGACTTTTGAGTCTATACATACATTCACTTGAACATGCATGTTTAGTGTTTCACTCAGCATCTTCTTACGGCTCTATTAATATTTAAACCATGCTTAAGAATTTAACGCTGTGTTTATGCACGCCCAACCACCCCCACTCCACCCGAGCTAGATAGCGGGGAACGTGAAAAAAGTAGACGTTTGCACATTATTTAGGGCCGCTTTACGGGGGAAGTGACGGCGTGTAGTCCAGATTTTCAATTGCATTGTCAATTTTGGGCGTGGATTTTCTCTCCTGGGATTAGGTCAAGTTAGCCGGAGGAAACGCGGAGATATTCGCACCATACCTCCATAGAGGTGTCGTAGGCCCATAGAAAATGTTGCCCCGGATTTGCGGTAAACCCTCGCTGGGTGTGTGTGTGTGTGGGGGGGGGGGTTGGTTCCAACCGGCAAGTGTAATAAAATTTAGAAGTCAAATGGTGTGTAATGAGGGTTCAATTATTTTACCCTTTTATACTGTATACCTCTGTGCGAACATGGTACGAAACACGAATTGTACGTCTATCGAGTAGCCACACACCTGACCATCACTTCACCTGAGAATGAAGTCCTGTATTTATTGGGGTCACTTCCCCCCCCCCCCCCCCTCTTACTTCGTTGATAGCTTGATCATCGGAGGCAATAAACGGGTCCATTATAATGCAAATTTGTCTGCCTTGACTGCGTCCGTCTCTTGTGAATCACCGTCTCGGTCGCAGCCACAAATATTTATGTTTTATATCGGATGCGTGACTAATTGATGGTCTAATGGTCTTCTGGGGGAAGGTCAGCGGGTTACCGCTAACGAGGCCGAAACTACCCCTACATATTGCAAGACGGGATTTAGTGAGTAGTTCCGCTACCCTAGAAGTGATATGAATTGCCCCCCTCCTCAGAGCAGGATCCTGGAGTATTGGAGCCCACTAGTGTCCCCGCCTGACCACCCTCAATCGGTCCAACGTTTATCTGTATGGTTTGATAATAACCGTGTCGTGAATGGGTCAGTAGTAATTGGCAGAAATCATGTGTCTCGTATAGCGTATTGGTGGCAGGCATCAAGGATATCTCAGGAAAAGAGATGGTGGCGGGTGGGGTCTTCGGACTGCCCGGCGTGCGCCTGTCCTGGTCGTGAATATTGATAGGGGCTACCCAATGGTAAGTGTCAAAGCTTGGGCTAAAGAGGAATGGAGAAATGGGAAACGATTGGGAAGATGATTGAAACAGGGAGACATATAATTTACCAATTATCAAGAACATACATGGATTTCAGGGTAAAATACCATACGAAAAATATAGTTATTTCATTTTTTACATATCAATTGGAGAAACCTTGCAGCATTTCTCAATAAAGAATTACGCATATAAGGTTGTGTTCAATGTGCATATAGACTATAGCCCTGGTTGTTGTTACCCAATGTTGAACAGTCATGATGAATGCAGCTATCATCCCGCACCGATTCATGTACACAAAATATTCGGATCAGCCGCTGTCGTCGAGCTGTCGGAGCACACAACCACACATATGCACACACAACCACACACACACACACCACACACACACCACACACACACACCACACACACACACCAAACATACACACAGGCCCGCAGGGGGGTCATTATGTTGTGGCGAACCCACGGAGCGCCACCATCCGCCAGAAGATTGTGAAAGGTCAGCAATCTATAGGTATGGCAGGGTTTTGGAAAGTACATGTTCAACGTCGACTTCGATCACAGGAAATCATGTGTTCCCCTCGTGACGTCACAAATCACGATGGGAATTTCGCAATAGCCAATTCCGCGTACCCGAATCTGCTAGATTCGGTCTCGTTATTGGGCTCGCATAATATGATGCACAGAAAGTACCAAAGGACAAGCCGTATTTATATTTAAAAGACCATCGTCATTTAAAGAAACCAATGAACAGTGGTCTGATCCGGAACATTTATCATCCATGGGGGGGGGGTGGGTGCATGAAATTGGGGGGGGAAACCCGAGGCGACAACGGCTGCATTTGTCTAACAATGGAAAGGATTATAGATTGGTGATTATACCGATTTCCACGTATTTTCACGTATCAAAAACAGAAGGGATGCACGAGCCTGTGAGGATAGAATATAAAGGAATACGGTTGGGTGATTGAAGTGGCGTGTCTCCATACGGCGCCACCATATGTCAGCACACGTGTCGCCTGCACTTCCACTCTGTGCATGTCGCCCTGGCCTGGTTTTCCTCCTCGAGCTCGGAGCCACCGGGTGGGTTCTGTCCTAGAATCTCTGAACCGAGGAGGCTGTTCCTGACGGATGAGGTCACTTGTCGCCCCTCCAGGATCGCCCCAATTTCTCTATGCATTCATTGGTGGTCAAGATCGCTACACGGTGGTCGATTCTTGGAGGGCTTGGTCGGTTGTTTCAGTCACATGCCATTCGGTTGAAGTAGGGGAGCACTGGAAGTGAAAAAACAACACCGGCACAATTAAAAAATACCTTCGTTTGAATAAATATTTTCGGGGAGGACGCGATTGAAGATTTACATGTCGGTAAAAGCTAGCTACAAGAGTTACCGTATACACGTACGGCAAAATTTCGTTTAAAAAAAAAACTGGCTATTCCAGGGAAATCAGCTGACACGCATGCACTGCTTCGCAGGTATTTCCTGATTGGCTGGTGGTGTTTTTATTTTATTTATTATAATTTGGTTAGGGCTAGGAATTAGTAATAAGGATTGAAGTCAGTATAACCAACCACAGGAAATTCTTCCCAGACCTGGAGACAGTGAGCATCGACCCGAAAATTCACCTGGAAAAATTAATTCGACTGTGTCCTGACCACCGGACTTATACCATATTCTTATACATGCACAGACTTTAGTGGACATCATACTGAAGCAACAATGTAAGGCACGCTATACCCCTCAAATATTTCAGGCAATAGAAGCAGGAAACCTAAATTTGCCATTATCTAGCTTCAAGCAGTTTCCCGCTGATATAAAGTGGATTTTACCGTAGTCGTTTTGCAGGGTTTTTCATAGAGAGATATTTTTTTGCCCGTTAGGATAATAGCTATTTCGGTCTGTCATTGTTTGACTTGGAAATCGAATTCGAAGCCAATTGGTTCTGGTTCATGCAGTGATCATCGTTATAGCACGAATGAACTAGCGTTTAACTTTTACGACTTATTCAAATTGCGGACATTCGGGTGGAAGCATTGAGGGTCCCAATTCTTAAACTAATAAGACATGCAAGTCAATAATATTTCAGAAGGGGCCATTAAAGAATAAATAAACACAACTATATAGTTTCACACTGATGTTAAGTAAAACCTTTTTTTCGGGGCAGAAAAATTAAGCACTATCATGTGCATGGTCAGAGAACAGGGGCAGAGAGGGCTTATTTTATCACTAGACGTTAGAATATATTGGAGTGATTTCTTTTCATATTTAGGCCTACATCGACAACTATTTTGATGGCAAGTATTAATACAATCAACAAAATCTCATATAGGCCTACATGCAGAAGAGTTTTCAATTTTGGTAAAGGGCGCCGCTGTTTCAAGTAAATTCCATGTTATGGCGCTGGAAGGCAATTTGTGAGTGGGCAAGTCGTGATCACGATAATAACGAACTGAATAAAGTGTATAGCCTAACATATCAGAAGTGACCCTCCTAAATTTGACTATACAGTTGTCGTACACATGACAGTATCAATCTCTGTGATGGACCGAAATCGAAAACTTATTCACTTTATAGCCGTCGGGTGAATATCTCCCGCCAGACACAAAACCGCGGTATTTCCCTTCTTTCCTACAGTTTCCGAATATTATATTCTTCGTCGGGTCAGTTCCACTGGACGGCACCCAGCGACCTAATCAGAGGAGGGTAAGGGCCCCGGCCAAAAGTTGCGGACCTAATTTTGGGAGTTGTCAAGTTTATATATCAACATATTTTTCTACTCTTTTTTCTCACAGCCAGCCACGTCTAAATCCCCGAAGGATACTAACGAATCTCTCTAATCGGGTGGATCGGGAGATTTAACCCCAGCTGGGGCCGCTCTTAGTTTGGTGCACTGATATCACCTTCATGCAGGATCAGTTTTGACTCGTCCATTTACCGAGGTAAGCAACTTGCAAGTTGCCGTCTGCGTGTGATTACCTCCACCCCACAGTTAATGTACCGCCAAAGAGGCATTGCCTTATTCCGTGTACCTGGTGAAGGATTCGCAGCTCACAATAAGGTGCAGTATCCAGGTCTGCACCTTGCTGGGCCTTGAATAGACGATCCTCTGCCCGGCAAGCTGGCAAGTATACCAAAAAAACAAACAAAACGAATACACTTGACATTAGCATTTCTCTGCACGTACACCAGCTGTTTTAGGCGGTGCGCGTGCACTTTTCTTGTTTAGGATGAATAAAGGGCAATCAAATGTTATCCGTCGGGGGTCATGTGACATTTTCCCGCCAGGGTTAGTGTGGTATACGAGACGATGACGGCTCTTTAATATCAAGCACATTGTTCCTGAATATATCGCCCTAGGAATAAAAAAGAAAAGAACGACGCGTAATCTACCCTGCAGGGTATCCATGTAAAGCCGCGTTTCCATGCACGCGGGCGGGCGGGCGGGCGTCTAAAATCGCTCATCGTTATTTTCAATGGAGCCGTTTCCATGCACGCGGACGGGCGGGCGGGCGGGCGTGTCCGCGTGGTATTTCGCAATCAATTCGCGGGGATTTCCCTGCAATCTTACCGGCCTGAAGCCGGATAATGGAGAGTAGAGGACAATTTTAGGTTCAAATAAGTTCCAAACAACATTCATAACTGTTTCAACACTAGGGATGAGATTTTATACAGATTGTGTCTAAATTAAACGGCTACTTTCCTCGACACCTATTTGAACACATATTACATGTTTAAACCGATGATATGTCAGTATTTGCTAATTAAATCTCCAAAAACCTGTCAATTGTGAAGTTTTAATGGTGGGCCGTAATCGTTGACATTCAGAACAATGTTCTCAGAAAAGGAAACGGGGTTTAGGTTTAAACACTAGTTTGCGTCCGGTGTTGGACAACATCGTCAACGACAACAACGACAATGACAACAACGACAAACGACGACAACGACAACAACGGCAACAACAACAACACAACAACAACAACAACAACAACGGCAACGACAAGGACAACAACAACAACAATAACAATAATAACAATAATAATAATAACAATAATAACAATAATAACAATATCAATATATAGGCTACATCGGTTCTAATATAGCGCATATACACACTAAAAGTGAGAAGTGGTGCGTGACTCGAGAAAACGCCCGCCCGCCCGCGTGCATTGAAACGAGTCTTCCAAAACGCCCGCCCGCCCGCGTGCATGGAAACGCAGCTTAAAGCCGCGTTTCCATGCTCGCGGGCGGGCGGGCGGGCGGGCGGGCGGGCGGGCGGACGGGCGGGCGTCTCTTAAAATCGCTCATTAGTTATTTCAAGGGAGCCGTTCATGACGGGGGGGAACGGGCGGGCGGGCGGGCGGGCGGCGGGCGGGCGGCGTTTTCTCGAATCGGTCATGTAGCGATTTTTTCCGCCCGCCCGCGTGTCCGCGTGGTATTTCGCAATCAATTCGCGGGGATTTCCCTGCAATCTTACCGGCTGAAGCCGGATAATGGAGTAGTAGAGGACATATTTTAGGTCGATAAGTTCCAAACAACATTCATAACTGTTTCAACACTAGGGATGAGATTTTTATACGGATATTGTGTCTATATGCACGGCCAGACACCTATTTGAACACATATTTACAGGTTTAAACGATGATATGTCGAGTATTTGCTAGTTAAATCTCCAAAACATGTCATTGTGAAGTTTTAATGGTGGGCCGTAATCGTTGACATTCAGAACAATGGTTTTCAGAAAAAACACCGGTGTTTATGCTTAAACACAGTATGCGTCCGGTGTTTGACAACAACGACAACGACAACAACGACAACAACGACAACGACAACAACACAACAACAACAACAACACAACAACAACAACACAACAACAACAACAACACAACAACAACACAACAACAACAACAACAACAACAACGGCAACGACAAGGACAACAACAACAACAACAACAACAATAATAATAACAATAATAACAATAATAACAATAATAACAATATCAATATATAGGCTACATCGGTTCTAATATAGCGCATATACACACTAAAAGTGAGAAGAGTGCGTGACTCGAGAAAACGCCCGCCCGCCCGCGTGCATTGAAACGAGTCCTTCCAAAAAAAACGCCCGCCCGCCCGCGTGCATGGAAACGCAGCTTAAAGCCGCGTTTCCATGCTCGCGGGCGGGCGGGCGGACGGGCGGGCGTCTAAAATCCCTCATCGTATTTTCAATGGCCGTTTTCATGCACGGGCGACGGGCGGGCGGGCGGGCGGGCGGGCGGGCGGGCGGGCGGCGTTTTCTCGAATCGGTCATGTAGCGATTTTTTCCGCCCGCCCGCGTGTCCGCGTGGTATTTCGCAATCAATTCGCGGGGATTCCCTGCAATCTTACCGGCTTGAAGCCGGATAATGGGGAGTAAAGGAAAATTTTATGTTCAAATAAGGTTCCAACCACATTCATAACTGTTTCAACACTAGGGATGAGATTTTTATAAACGGATTGTGGGTGTATATTCCACCGGCCAGACCAACCTATTTGAACACATATTTACAGGTTTAAACGATGATATGTCGAGTATTTGCTAGTTAAATCTCCAAAACATGTCATTGTGAAGTTTTAATGGTGGGCCGTAATCGTTGACATTCAGAACAATGGTTTTCAGAAAAAACACCGGTGTTTATGCTTAAACACAGTATGCGTCCGGTGTTTGACAACAACGACAACGACAACAACGACAACAACGACAACGACAACAACACAACAACAACAACAACACAACAACAACAACACAACAACAACAACAACACAACAACAACACAACAACAACAACAACAACAACGACAAGGACAACAACAACAACAATAATAATAACAATAATAATAATAACAATAATAACAATATCACTAAAGTAGGCTACATCGGTTCTAATATAGCGCATATACACGCGAAAAGTGAGAAGTGGTGCGTGACTCGAGAAAACGCCCGCCCGCCCGCGTGCATGTAAACGCAGCTTAACAATGACTTGTACCCGAAATCATGAAAATAAAATGGACCCGATGGTCACTGCCTGCGTACCAAAAAGCAACGAGAAGGCTCGACTGGCGCAACTTGTTGGAATGATGAGATTAATGCTGATCATCTAAAATATTTCTTTCTTCAGAATGAACTAGGAAATTGGTTCTTTTGTTCCAATCACTCTTTGGACCTAGCGTTGCATGGTAAAAAATCGTTATTTTCAATTCAGGCCTGACTGTAATTTTGCCACCACCATTTTCAATTGGGGTCCTCGCCTGAACAAAGTTCAGATATAATTTAGCAATCACTTTGGGTCGATGTGTTGTGTGTGTGTGTCGTGGTTGTGTGTGTATGCGTGCGGCGTTAGGTGAACATGATCTGAGTAATTTTGGGCGCAAAAGGCACGGATGAAGTAAGGTAATGAGACTATTTTATGTAATTCATTGTTTAGGCTCGTCATCAGGATTATGGCATGACGTAGGTTGCTATATGACTTGGTTACTTTGGCACATCTGTGGAAGGTTAAGTAGATGACTGATTCAGATTTTCAGCGTGAAATATGCTGATTAAGTCATCTAATTTGCATAATTTATGCAAAATTCAAAGTTCGTCGATTTCCTCGACACTTGGTGAATTGGTCTACCTTCAGTGCCCAAACTTTTTAACCCTGCTGACAATCTAGGGTCGGGGGTTCGCTCAATGTGTCTAATTTTGCAATAGTTTATGCAAAATCTTTGAGTTGGTTGGATTTTTATAAACCTGGTGGGTATTGGGGCCCCCTTTGTTTTTACACTATTTTCTGAACCTTTTTATCATGGATTCAGGGTCACTGGAGGTCATTCAACGTGTCTAATTTGCTAATTCATGCGTAATGTTAAAGTTTGCCGAATTTCATTGAACGTCGTAGGTATGGCTTACCTTACTCCCCAGCATTTTCAACTTAGACTGGAGGTCAATTGGAGGTCATTCAGTGCGTCTATTTTGCAAGAGACTATTCCAAATTTCAAAGTTTGTTGGATTGATATGAAGCTCGATTGGTATGGTCTACTGTAGTTCCGAAAAATGTTAACATTGAAACATGACTCGAGTCATCTGGGAGTATTCAGTGGTGTAATAAATGTGTTCATTCATGCAATGTTCAAGTTACTGGATCCTATTAAAGTAGTAAGCGTGGTCCACCATAGGTCCTGAGATATTTGAATGAAAAAATGGTTCGATGGAATTTTTAATAATATGTGTGTCTAATTTGCATGCTTACGGCAATTTCAGTAATATTTCCACAGAACTTTTCCACAGAACTCTTTCGGTAGACGTGGTCACAGGCGCAGGCGTCAATCCTTCTTCAGAAGTGGGGAAGGGGCATGATCAAAGTGGGGGGGGGGGATGACCTCGCCGCCAAAAAAAATACTGTGTGAAAAAATCGAAAATCATGGGAGCATCTCAAAATGTGGGGGACACCCCCTCCCCCTCCCAGGATTGGCGCCCATGGACGTGGTCAATAATAGAACCTTGTGGAATTTGAAATTGTTCACTGCTTGTAAAAAAGTAAATGCCTAATACAAACATCTGAAAGCACCACATGAAAATGCCTCGTAATTGTTTGCAATGGTGACTGATAGAAGAAACCACAGATCGCACAACCAACCATATTGTTTTAGTCTCACCGAATTAGCAATCATCGACACCTATCAACCCACTACAGCACTCTGTTCCATTGACTAATTATTTTTCAATTTGACATTTGCTCAATACCCATGCCTAAACATCCAATAAAGAAAGCCCTCAACTCCGTGCTGGAAAATCATATGAATGTCGGGTTTAGAGCTTTAGACTGATCATTTAGTTTCAATTACCTTAGTTATTATACATTAGCCTCTTGGATTCTGCAGTTTTTCTTCACAGGACAGACAGACAGACAGGTACAGACAGTCCAGAAAGGGGACTGGACGTGATGCCGGTGGAAGGCTGCATGAATGGAATCACATTAAAGATGGTATTGTCGCTGTGTGTTTTCATGGTAGCACTCGTAGAAAAGTGAAGGCGACGGTTGTATGACGTCATCGTGTGAAAACTGGTTCGGTGCAATTTGAATATCAAATACTTTAAAAATGTTGTGTGACTAGCACAATGCACCTATACCGGTGTTATGTTAGGAAATTACACTATTCATTGTGTATACTCTGCACAATTTTTAACATATTACCGGTACACAAGATTGTGTGATTTCTTACACAACCCGGGACTGAGGTGTGCTATCACACAGTGATGTGTAAATTATACACAACATTTTAAGAGTGTACAGTAACCGGTTATATTGTCACAATTATTATTTCAATATGAAAACTACTAGTCTCTATCTGTCTATCGCGAAGAGTACATGAAAAGTGAACATTTGGAAACCTCATTATATTGTTGTTTTTTATCATTGTTGCCTTGTTGAGTCATTTCCTCCACCTGATCGATTCGGAAAGGCTGCCAAATGCAAGCTAAAGGCATGCACAATAAAGTAGTTATCAGCCTAGAATCGGCCGGAAGGCCGGCCATGCGAACTCTACAAAACAAATACAGATATAATTATTGCGCTTTCCTACATTCAGAGAAGAAGTATCGATGTAGAGTAAGATCTCCATTATTTCATGTTTGTTTAAGTAAAACTGTGACATGCCTATATATAGACAGTCTCATAGACAATGATCTTGATCATGTGTGATTTTCATCCAGTTCCAGTATTCTTCACCTAATATGACCTCAAATCTAGTAAAACAACGGGATGAGTTGGAAACTCCGAATTTGGTTTTAATGAGTCAATGAAAATACGTATTGTCATATTTGTTACCCTTTGGAGCTATCTGCTGCTCCGAAAAATACCCGCCGGTGAAAAAGGTTGCCATGCCCCCCCCTCCCCCATATTGCCCGGCATGAGCGTCACCGTCTCTCAAAATGGGGGGTGGGGGGTTAAAGTCAATAGGAGCATTGCCAAAAAGTGTGAGGGGGAGAGGAAAAAGGGGGGGGGGGGGGGCGTCTCTCACCGTTGGCGCCCATGTTCCCGGTGTGAATTCAGTGTACCATGGCAGATGTTTCTAAATTGACACATTACTCTTTAAAAAGCTTTGCGTTAACTGGGGGCACACTGTGTAACCAATTACACAATCTTTGTGCATAATCTGCACAATTAGTTTCTCTTACATAACAATTACACAAGTTGTGTAATAGGTTACACATCACCGGGATAAGGGGTGTGTTGCACATTTGTTGTCAATTTTTACACAACATTTCCAGGAGTTATATATGCTAGACCTCGAGTTGAGGCTGGTTCTCACTCAATGTATAGAAGTATTGAAATACCCGGAAGCACTGAAACTGCTGACTTGTCCTGGTAGGAGCCTACTGTGTGGCTATACGCACTATTTGACGACGAGTCTGACAGGCATTAAAGCGTGGCTAGGCCGGGTTTTCCATGCGCGTATTGATTTTTTCTGATACATGCTTCCAATTCACTTTTGAAGTATTCGCAGTAGGACAAGTGGAACGAATTTGCTTCTATCTCGGCCCGAAATCGTACCGGTTTAGCCTGAAAAGTATAGGGACTGTCTGTTAATGCAGCCGTGTCCTATATCGGCGTGCCCCTATCTAATGGTCCCTACCTTTACCGCACATTTTCCGCAGTTCCAATTCCCAAGCACTTGGGCAGTTAGGATTGAGCAAAATCGCATTGTAAGTAACCCAAATTGTTAATACCTACAGCCAAGATCTATCCTGTGGTACTTTCTCGGGGCCACCGTGTTGTGATGAAAAATGACGTTGATTGGGGATTGGCTAACATGCCTAATAGAAACTTTTTGTTAGAGGGAGGATCGTTGGTTGAAATTCGAGCGGTTATCGTATTATATTATTTAAACGGGTTTCAATGACGCGTGCCACAGCGATGACCGGGGCGCATTAAGGCGCAAACCGCGGGCCCAACATACCCGAGTGAGCGGGGTCACGTGATCCCTTCAGGGCGGTTTTCTAACCGGAATCTTGATATCTTGTTTTCGAAACTCAAAACTCCGCAGCGTGTGAGATGAGACTCGATCCGGTTTGATGGGTTCCATATTCCAGCGAAAGTGAAATTACCCAGCGGCTATAGGGCTGAGATTTCTGTATAAATGGAACATCGAACATCGGGGAGTGCCATTCGAGTTACGGTTATTCCGACAGTATTTGGCCGGTTATATGACTACGTAGACGGTATATACTCGAACAAATGTTTAGGGAAAAAAAAAAAAAAAATCTCTGAAAACTAGTTTGTCAACCGTGATAACTAACTACGCCCGTGCGAGGTCGGTTAGATTCGGGTTGCAGGTTGGGGGGGGGGTGGGGCCTCCGCGGCTGCTAACTTGATTTTCAACTGTACAGGCCCGGGAGGAAACCAATCAAAGTCAGACAGCGCCCCTTTTCTGAGGGAGTAGTCGAAAGAAAGGCAATCGAAGCTAGATATGTACAATTTGAAACATGAATCAAATCACCGCGAATTCGCAAAAACACATCTTCATGCAGAGCCCAGACTCAGAAAAAGTCATTATTATTTTGGTCCCTCCACCTTAAGTCGCGTTATTAGAATGTTGTTATTACATGTATTGTATTTATTGTATTATCATCGGTATGGCATTGCATTGTATTTTATTTGTATTGTATTGGATTATTCGTTTTTCAGGATCAATTCACTATGTAAATTGATGTAAGACTGTAACATTACTTGTATAATGAGGGGAAAATGAACTGAAACTTGAAATAAATCTTTCCTCATAGGACAGATCTCGCTGACAGTAGTAATATGCATCTCGAAGCGCTCCTTTGAACGTTTTCAAGTAGCAGCTTATCTTCCGCGAAATAAGGTTCCACACTGGCACCGAATATACTCCAGACGAGGTCTTACCAACTGACAACAGTCTTTGCATGAGAATGCAGATTAATTTCAATCTAACCGATATCAAATTTCTCCTAGCAGCCCGACAAACCCGCTCGGCTGGTTCCGGGGTGGTAGAATCGAATAACACCAATATTTTTTTTCGAGTCACCTACATATCTCTGACCATTCAAACTACAAAAGACGAGTCGCGTTTGATTAGCAGCAGCATCACTTCGCAGTTACTGGCAATAAAAAAAAAAACCTTTTAGTTGCAATCGAAGACATTTGCAGGAGATCCAATTTCCTCTTGAACAATAAGTGCAACCTTCCTCATTAGAAGGTTGGGACCCGGACCACCGCCGAAAGTATAGTCGCGCCTTTCGTTTGAAAAAGTTCAATTGTAGTAATTTCTCAACTTTTATGTCTTATATCTTTCCCTTTATAAGCGAGGTCGTTTCTCTGAAGAAAAATACAGGTCTTTGAATTTTGACTAATTACAGTTCCAAATTCTGCACTACGCTGCGGGGACCCCCGACCTCGTAAAGACCCATACCATGAAAGTGAAACGTTCAATCGCGATGATGAGGGGAAATATCGGAAAGCTATTAACATTTGCCGCGGCTACATTTCCCGCCAGATTGAAAAGTGGTATTTTCTGAACTATTTCAAATACGTGCCGAGTTGGCCGTTACGGTTCATTTTTCAGTTTAGGGAAACTTTGCGTGACTCAGGCTCCAGTTTGATCCAATCAATCGAACCCACCTCCGGCAGGGTAATATAGCGGCGCAGCTATGGCAAAGGCGGCAACGAATGAAACTGAAACTATTTTCTCTGTCCCCGCCGCACGTTAAATCCATGGGAATAGGAACCATTGTCAGTCAGTCGGTCTAGTCCTGCTTGTAGTCTGCATGGTAGATCAGAAGATTAAAGATAGATTGTCGTCTGCTGCGTCTGTAAGCGAACAAGCGCGGCGAATTTTGCGTGAATCTCATACTTTCAATATACGATATACGAGTTGGCTGCACATTACAAATGTCTTGCCGTGACGTCATGCAATTATCGCCGTTCGCTGGGTCGCTAATACGCAAGCAGACGACAATCCATTCGTTTAAACTCTTGCCCATGCACGACGCTTTTTTACTCGTCGCTATGAGATCTAGTTGTTATTTGAAATTACAAAATTACATTAGTCATCGAAAATAGGTTAGCTTCTCGTTCTCCATTGCGAGTATGTTTTTTTTTTTCGCAGAAATATGATCATGAAGAAAAATCGGAAGGCGGAGGTTTGGAAGAAAGGGTGTCTTTAAATTTCGGCATTCATTATTTTGATTGTCGATGATTGTGGGATGATTTTGGCTTTTCTAAATGGTAACATGCTGCCGGTCTTGGGTGCGTGGATCAGTTTATAACTTTATGAGTGCCCAGAATTATATAAGAACCCCAACAACGCATGGTGCTTAGTTTAGTCCGCGTGAAGGCATAAAATCCTTGCGAGGGCGGTCTGTTGATCATCACCCTGGTCTGATGCAGCGAGACAACCTCTGTCTCTATTAGATGAAACAACGCGGTTCCATCTAGGGTACAATGAGAAATTCTGAACTCCATTTCAAGCATTTTTAATATAGGGCCATTAGAGATTTCCCTTACAGAATTCAACACAGCAGGGAGTGTAACGGGGAAGAACGGGGCCATTGACCCCATCAAAAATGTGCGATAGCCATCAGGTCGCTCGCGGTTGTAGGAAAGGCGGTATGATGATATCATGGTAGGGATGTTCAAAGGTCATTTAGGTAAATGGCCGTGCATGTTGCACGGAACAGTGTGCACAACCCTCCCCCCCCCTATCTCCCCTACCGGGAGAATCGAAACGGCTTGTCAGCACGAGCAGACGGAAACGTACCGTAACTAGTTTTCCCCCGAAAGGTGCGTTAGCAATTAGTAACACAAATAAAAACAGTAACAAAATAGTAAAATATGGAGGGGGGGGGGGGGTCCATTGTCAGTGCAAACAGGCGGAGTTTGTAAGGTGGATATCTTTTCTAACCCATCATGATAAATTGACGGTTCAGTCGTCCACCTATGCACCCGTCTAACCGGGCTTACATGAATGTGCGGCGATACAGCCATGGTAGTTATGTTCATTCATTTTAAAATGATGACTTATTTATAAAATGAAAGCTGAGATTCGTCTCATAATATTCACGAATGGCGTCACCGAATATGAGTCGTCAACCTGTTCACGTGATCCCCATCAACCAGCGCCGGACTGACATTTTCGGTATCGAATACGGTATATCGCCACGATGGGATTCATGCAAAAATTGGGTTCCTATAAAACTGTGGACAATCGTTTCTCTCTTCTTCGGCGATTGGACGGACCCGTCATTTTTTCCCCGGGTGTAGCCATCCAATTTGTCTCTTACAACGTTTCACTAATAACAAAGGTGCGGGACCATAGAACTGCCATCAGATTGATTTTAGTTATTATGATTCAATAGAATACTATCAGACTATTATCTATCGATGCAAAATCAGTTCTGATTTTTTATGAGAGACCCCGTGTACATAAGGTTTTTTCTGCCCACACCAAAATGCCACCATGCTTCGAACTCAAGTGGATTGTCCGTCACTTAAATAAATCTTGTAACAATATACTGACCCAGCGATTTAGATAAATTGGAACGAATGGATATTTTCCGCATTTTTTCCGTCCAAATAAATTGTTCATATAGGTAGAAAAGTATCGCTTCAAATTTATAAATAGGTGCTGCACATTACAATATTTTGTCGTGACGTCCTGCAACTTCGCCGTCGCTTGCTCGCTTCACTCACGCTAGCAGACGACAATCCATCTTTAACTTTTTGGCTATTGTATAACTTTAATCTACTCTTCGACGCGGACAACTGGTTTTCAGAGTACGGTTTAACAAGTCCCCCCATTAGGAATGAACAAGTCGGTGGGACTGAAGGAGATAATGTTTCTCCTTTTTCATTATTTCTTTCCCTTTAAGGCCATTACAATATCGTGGAACATGTTTCACCAGTTTTACTTTGACAGTGTTTTTCACAGATATATCCTATTTTTGTCATGATTTTGTATCACTCACGCTTCGTCAGTTCTTTATATACGGTACAGTAAGTTAATGTAGCTATAACGTTCCAGAGAAGCTAAATGCGTCCTATTTCCCGTACTATTTTGTTTGAATATCGGTAAGTTGAATGTTGGAAGTTTGAATTTGAAAAATGACAGATATACATCGCCAGAGTCAGTTTAGGCCCAAATGTCTCAATTGGTGTTAGCTCGGTCGGTAGGAGCATACATGTAACCGACATTCCAAGCAGTTGTTCATCCTAGATCACTGTCGTCAGGCTATAGGGCTGTATAGCATCAAGTGTCTAATATTTCGAAAGTCTTTTCGCACAAATCCAATCCACGTGTTCTAGTTCCGTGCATCAGACCAAAAGCTCTAATAAGTATCCAACAATTAACCTGATACTCCGTTCTCGGTAAACAAATGGGCGTAGCCGCTCCAGTACCTCGGTATCTGGTATTAGGGAAAATTACCCAAACCATACCATAACATGTTTGACAAGTCAACGAAATAACTCATCGGTGCCCCCAAATGAAATTGAGATAATCGCTCCCCCGAATTGCGGCGGCACCTCGTACATGTCGAGTAGATTTAATCCCGAAATAACCGTTACTACTATTCCTCTTGTCAATATGAATATTTAGGAGGTATATCTCTGGCAATTGGCATAACTCAGGATTTCACGATCGAGTGAAAATTGAAGACCCCCATACGGTAGTTTTGTTCCGCTTAGCTGAGGGACCTCTCATCCCGCCCCGATCCCTGTCCCCTGTGGGGTTTTAGGCGCGCCCGTTGCTTCTTTTCCCACGACACGACTGACCCTTTTGCTCGGCGGGGCCACTTTTAAAAACAGTCGACGTGGGTAACGTCGATCTCCGTATTCGATAATTCTATATATAACCCCGATAGGATGGATGGATATTTTATCTTATAATCCTCAAACCAATTTAATTATAATTAATTGTCAATTTATCTTGAATAGAAGAAATTGGTTGTGACCTATACTATTAAATCTATTTTAGGCCCGCAAATACATGCCAATGACATGTAATTGAATACATGAAATGAGAATGATATGCCTAAGTATATTTATTTTTTAGGTTTCATTTTTACCACCTGACATTCTCCGTGCATTGTATATGTACGTGTCACTGATAAATTTTTGGGCCCACACCATCAGCACCTCACCTTATTGCACCTCAAAATTAAGTGCCAAAATGCGCTCTGGGATGTTTCTGGTTGAACACATATGACACGGTACTACCGACCAGACCCGGCTAAACCCAGACACTATAACACCTGAATTACCGGTATAAGGCCCCCCGAACCCAATGGAGTTTGTATCCTGACCGGTTTGCCCCTGCATTGTGGATTTACGGTGAGATGATATTCAAATTATTGGCCTATTTCGCATCAGGATTCTTTCTTTTTTCTTTTTCTTCTTGTTTAGTGAGAACCCCCACAGCAATTATATAACCCGTCATATCAAAGAAGTTTAACTTTTTTTCAAAAACATTCCTAATTGCCAAATCAAATACGATCTCTGTCTGGAAGTGGCAACATCGTCGCGGCATGGGACCATACCACAGCTCCGTGGATTTCGCGCCAACCCTGTCATATTCTTTGTTGTTGATCCGGTGAAAGACAAAAGGCTTTGTTATAAAATACAGGTATGAGTTGTATTGTTGAGGGCGGCTGCGGAATGGTACTCCCCTTTTTCCCTGGTATGCGGAACCACTTGATCAAAATTCTGTCAGGACTCCCATAACTCACGCCAGGGGGGACACTTCAATCAGTAGAACATTTTATTGACACTCATCGACCTACCCAGAAATTGTATTTGCTATCAATTCCGACTACATTTATTTTATTTGATATGAGCGAGACCGAATTCTTGCCAAATCTGAAAAAATCTCGGAATTCGCGGCAACCGGTTCAACCGCACTGTACAAAATGCGCCCTCCGTTGAAAGGTAACATAATCCTTCGGATCCTTTTCCCGCTTTCTGAACTTCCATAAATGCTATGTATGCCCGGGCTGGATGTGGAAATCACATATTTACGGAAACGACGTTTCAGAAGAAAAAAAACCCTGTAAGTTCGGCACGCATATTGTCGCTGATTGTTTTTTTGAGGAGATTTCCATATAATTTCATTTCTGTGATGCGCATATCCGTATAGTATACAGTGTGACGCTGGTTTGAATTTCGCCTTTCATTACCGTCTCGGTCCCGACGGTCCGCATTAGATATGTAGTCGTTGCCATTTCAACCTTATTTCAACTGATGTTGGTTTCCATAGCAACGGTTGCATGGAAACCATAGGTGGGGTTAGAAGGACTATCCCCTGAGGGGTACCCGTTCTGGGGTCTCATGGGTATCACCTTGTTATTCAGCATTGAGGTGCACTCGCGAAAGTGTCCGTTTTTTGTTGCGCGCGAGAGAGGTGTTGTGTTGTGTTAAAGCGTGTCCGTCAGATTGTTTAAATGTTTTTCCGCAAAAATCTCCATTTTGGAATGGCTGAACATAGTAAGATTTGGCACACCCCTGAATAGTCAAAAACACATAGTTGCTCACAGAATTAGGCGGAAAGTACAAAATTGCGAAATTTAAAGAGGGTAGAAAACAATTTGGATGAAATCTCACTTTTTGCCAATTTTTCACTGTTGTTGAAGATAGCGCTGATTCCAATTGCTGGATGATTTCAAATTGTGCAAGTGGGTGAAAAGGCACAAATTAACAACTTTTCTCATGCAATCAGCCTACCATTCCCCAAAATGTGCATTTTCGGGAGAAAATTTGATTTTTGGTAAATTTGGGATTTAAAAAATAAATTTGTTTTTTTAGTATATTTAGCGATTAGAATGACTGAATGCTTTCCCCCCCAAAACAGTTTAGACCAAGTACAGTATCAGAACATAGGGTTCCCCAGCATTTATATGCTGTGATTTTCCTTCCCGAAATTTCTATAAATATAACATTTGGGGGGTAATACGGCGTGTTTCACAGACATTTTTTGATAAATTTTGTCCTATTGGCAACTCGCAAAATAGTAGCGGGAGAAACATCTAATATTCTATCTTTTGCCTCTGAGATCCCTGCAACTCCGGGATGCCCTCTTGTTTTTTTTTCATAAATTTTTTTGCCTATGTGGAACCATATCTACATATTTAGACACTGCATGGACAGTAATGCCCATCTCACGTGAATGCGGGATTTTTCACTGCGTACCGCACCCGCTACGCATCTATTGAATCCTTAGCCTTGTTCTTTCAGATTATTCTCAGAATATTCCTCAGAATATATTCCGGAATTTTGTCATTGATATGTACTTTTATACCTCCATGCTGCAGGAAAAACCCTGCATGCCTATATCGTAGAACGGCCGTTTTCAAATGTTTCATAGTTTTAATGAGGTTTGTCAATTATCAGCATTATATTCAAGCTTTTGTAGTTTTGAAGTATTCTTTGAATTATATTCTTCAAGTTCCAATGGTGCAATTTTAGGACGGTGACCTTCCTAATTTCTATGTACATCGTTTGGTTTATTGTTTTCCTTCTTTTTACTCAGTCTCTATTGGCAAACCGCCCAATTAATAGGTTGATGCATACTAAACTGAGTTTTTAAACTCATTTATGTATATACCGCAACATATAGCCTAATAATTGGAAAAGTAACAAGATGGCAATCCCCAGAGTTGGCAAGATCTCATCGCAAATGTGGAACTAAAAAATGTTTCGACCTTCTGCATTTTCCGGCGAGTTACAATAGACACATTTATCAAATCGGGAACTGCCTGTTCTCACCCCCCGCCCCCCCCAAAAACAAAAAAAAAATATTCAATATCATAGAAATGTTCTATAATTTACAGTCATAAATGCTGGGAATCCTTTGTTTTAAATATCCTGTACCTTGCTTTTCTGAAATTTTGGATCATTCAGTCCCTCCCAATTCCTTATCTACGAGCACAGAACAGATTTTTCGAAAATTCCCAAATTTGGCTAAAATCCATTTTTCCCCCTAAACGACATTTTGGTATTTTTGCTGATGCATGAACAAGTTGTAATTTGTGCTTTTTACATCTGGCTTCAAAGTTTGAATCATCAGCCCTCAAAATCGCGAAAACTGAAAAATAGTGAACAAATTCGTAAAATTGAAAAATTGCCGTTGCCCCCAAATTCGGTTTTTTCAAACATCAACCCTCTAATTTCCACAATTTCGATCGTTTTCCACCTTATCTTGAGAGAAGCACAGGAGTTGCTTTGTGACGTATTAATGTGCGGCAAAATTTTGATTTTTTCAGCTCATTCCAAATGGAAATATTGCGAAAAACCAGAAAAAATCTGACGGACAAGCAAAACGCACACCACACCGCCACACCCCAAACGGACACTTTCGCAAGTGCACCTCATTGCTGGATCCCCTTCACCTACGGTACCCCACCAATGGTACCCCTCAGTGATAGTACCTAACCACCACTATGGTTACCATAGCAAGCCGTTGCTATGGCAACCACAACGTAAATATAGGTGAAATGGCAAATGACATATCTCATCTGGCCCTTCGGGACGATGAGATAACAAGCCTACCTGTACATATGTGTTCGGGTTGTGTGTATGTTGGTGCGCGCGCGCACATGTGTGTGTTTAAAGGACCCTTGCTTGTAACCACTAACCAGACCCAACTCCTCGCGTTTAGGTAGAACTGTGCATGTGTCAGAAATTTTGCTGATAATTTGCCCATATCTTTCAAAGTTTTGTTGCACAAACATTTATGGGTGGCCTTACTTCTTTCCTTCAGAGGATCATTATCTGATCATATATCTCTGGCTTTCGCGTGTGTTCCGATTCTGTTGACTTTTTGCAGGTGATGGCACGTAATGTAATATGGGCATTGGAATAGCCCTATACACCTCATAATTATTATGAGGTGCGTTGCCGAATATCGAATGAGGGAGAAGAAAACAACTTTCTTGAACACTGCAGTGGGAATCGTTTAAATCTTGGCGCCTTGATTGGTGATATGCCAGTATGTAAAGGGATAAATGAACCAAATTCGCTTCAATATCGTATAGTAATGAATCGGCGGAGTTATATGTATAGTGAGTTCTTTAGCTTACTATATGGGCCTGAGTGGCGATTTGTTGTTGTTTTCTTGCTGCGGGTACGCAGCTTACAAGTCTCTCCTACCGTTCGTTCGTCCGATACGTTCGTCACATTCACTTAACTTCCAACCGTATACATGCGACAGGTTAAACTGATTGGCTGAACATGCCACTGACAAGGCTGAGGTACATTTTTGCTTGCATTGTGCATGTGATTTAGAATCTAGTTATATCCAATTAATTACCCAATACGTCTTCCCCCACAGCCATTCCCATTTGAGTTTTTTCTGTGAGAGGGTTTGTTCACACTACTCTCCCTATCTCCGCAGAGTAGGCAGCAGGGGAGTGTTTCAATTCATCTGCCAGCAGGTATAGATTAGATCACTACCTACAGTGAGCGTAGCATAGCCTGAACTAAGCACTTACGTATCTGGATATTATAACTCAACTGTCTGATGTTCCCACCTAATCAAAATTGCCCAAAGGTTAATATTATTCAAACCGTAGATGCTATGAGGTTATAGCTGGTTTTTTGGAATCAACATTTATTGGCAAAATGGGCGGTCATTGAAGGTCGTTTGAGGTCAAATTGATGAAATGTCATATCATTCAACCGTAGATGCTATGAGATTGAACGTTGGGATATGTGGTCAACAATTCAGTGGGAAAATTGTGATGGTCATTTACAGGTCATTCAAGGGCATATGAGGTCAGGAGGTCAAATGCGGGAACAGGTACGATGTGAATGAAACATGGTACATAGTGGTCGTGGATATGTATAGCTCATTTCGGGGTCATCCAAGGGGAATTTTCGGGCAGCTACCGGAACGTTTCCAATCGCTTTTGTTCCAGAGGAGGGACATTAGACATTATCCCTTCTCTCCGAACGCATACTGCGTAGAACAAATTCATAGGGGAATCCCCAATAGAGAAATAATCCCTCAATCCTTCCCCTGGCTCTCTCAGGATCGCACCCAGACGACCAAACTAACTGCAAGAGGATGGGGAACGGTACAGGCCTAGCAACCTGGAAAGTAGCAGACCCCCCCCCCCCTTTCCCAGTTTACTGGAGGGTGACGAGGTAGAAGAGGATACTTTCTCACATTTGGTAATTTTTCTGGGCATCCCCCCCCCCTCTCCAAATAGGTCGGGGGTGCCTCTTACGACTATGTGCTAATGGAGACCTGTGCGGAACAGGGTTAAGCTGCGTTTCCATGCACGCGGGCGGGCGGGCGGGCGGGCGGGCGGGCGGACGGGCGAGCGGGCGTTTTGGAAGATTCGTTTCCATGCACGCGGGCGGGCGGGCGGGCGGGCGGGCGGACGGGCGAGCGGGCGTTTTGGAAGACTCGTTTCCATGCACGCGGGCGGGCGTTTTCTCGAGTCACGCACCTCTTCTCACTATTAGTGTGTATATGCCGCTATATAAGAACCGATGTAGCCTACTTTTATTTAATATTGTTATTGTTATTATTATTGTTATTATTATTGTTATTATTATTGTTATTATTATTGTTGTTGTTGTTGTTGTTGTCCTTGTCGTTGTTTTCGTTGTCTTTGCCGTTGTCGTCGTTGTCGTTGTTGTCATTGCCGTTGTTGTCGTTGACGTTGTTGTCAAACACCGGACGCATACTAGTGTTTAAACCTAAACACCGGTGTTCATTTTCTGAAAACCATGTCAACGATTACGGCCCACCATTAAAACTTCACAATTGACAGGTTTTGGAGTTTCAGTGAGCAAATACCTTGACATATCATCGGTTTATTAACCATGGAATATGTGTCAAAAAGGTGTCTTAGCGTTGAATATATGACACAATCTGTGTATAAAATCTCATCCCTAGTGTTGAAAGTTATGAATGTTGTTTGGAACATTATTTGAACCTAAAATTGTCCTCTACTCTCCATTATCCGGCTTCAAGCCGGTAAGATTGCAGGGAAATCCCCGGGAATTGATTGCGAAATACCACGCGGACACGCGGAAAAATCGCTACATGACCGATTCGAGAGAAAACGCCCGCCCGCCCGCGTGCATGGGAACGCTACATTGAGAATAACGATGAGCGATTTTAGACGCCCGCCCGCCCGCCCGCGTGCATGGAAACGCGGCTTCACTGGATAAACTAGAGGCTCTGCAATAACTCATCAATCAATCTCCGAGTTTTACAGGCAGACAGGCGGCGTGATACGGAAGCTTTTCACTAATATTCGACGCAAGCATTTAGGTAAACATTCCCTAGTGGGAAGTGGATTCTTCGAAACAGTCCTGTAAACGATTTTTAACTGGAGGTGACAGTTATTATATTTAGCAGTGGCAAGCGATTGACCCCTCAGTATAATTGATAACTTAAGAAGGAACGGAGTTTGGATCCGAGTATCAAATGCTACATTATTAT
The DNA here is from genome assembly GCA_026419785.1 of Sclerodactyla briareus. Classification (NCBI taxonomy): domain Eukaryota; kingdom Metazoa; phylum Echinodermata; class Holothuroidea; order Dendrochirotida; family Sclerodactylidae; genus Sclerodactyla; species Sclerodactyla briareus. The sequence continues at coordinate 64,220 of JAODTK010005298.1, read as the reverse complement.
CCTTTAGCAGTCATTTTAGCTGGTCCAACCAGCGGCACAATCTGTCTCTCTTTCCAGTTGTGTAGTACTGCACGGATCGCTTTCCCGCTAAGCTGCCTTTCACGAGGCATCATACGCAAGCATCATACGCGGGGACTATGTGCTGTTTTCAAGGTCTGGTGGGACGGACCTGGCTGGTAAGTCCCTCGATCCTGCGAATCATATAACACTACTTGACCTCGGTGTCCCCACAAATAGAAATTAGGAATAGGCGTATCGTCTCACACAGCAATATGACCAGAGAAGATTGACAGTTCTGCCAGTATGACGTCACAACATGAACCGTCGAACGGTTTATCGACTATAATAAAGCATTACTAATCAATCCGCAGAGACGGTTTTTCGAATGACGTCATGCAAATGCCGCCCTTGCTTTTGACCGCCAATTGCTGTCATTTTATAGTGCTTCTTTGAATAACAGAAGAAATTAAGGAGAAGAAAAATAGTGTGTTAATGTTTCAATTTTGTCATCTTTTCAGTTCTTTTTTCTTCATTTCGCCGTTAAAACGGTCTCAAAAAGGCAGTGAAAAATAATTAATCTGTATTTATATATATAACTATGTACATGATTTTCTATGATACATGGAATACGGTTTGATGAGAACTTCCTCTTACTGGGGAGAGAGAAGACAAATCCCCATGTAAATAGGAAGGAAACAACTGTATCAGTACTGAAAGATCTTTAACATGAATACCATGCTAACTACAAATTTAAAAAGGCACAAGTTGGTCACAAACAGCCGTCGGAAAATGGCGCCTCGACAGAACCACTTTCCTGATGGAGAATACCCAACTTATAACAAACAAATAATCAGCAACTTGAGAGAAACCGCAGCTAAAAAACAGAATAAAACTGGAAGACTATAAAAGGAAGACTTTAGTGTGTAGTATTAACCGAGTAAAGGTAGGTTATACAAATTTGCAAATCAATACAGTGAGATTGGGTACTCCTTAATTGGTTCCATCAATGAATTTCACTTCAAATCATTGGGAAGTTCAACTTCGCATTTGGTCTGTAACGGGCAAACAACCCACTCAACACTTCTGAAACAGTGCAACTAATCAAGCCAGGTCGTAATAATGTCGCAAGACAAACATCATTTTGAATATTTATTAAATGGGATAATATCTATATATATTTTCATATGGCCTATCATCAAATGCCTGAATAAAGTGCCACCAATCATATTTCAGAAAAAGAGAAAAGTCTTGCATAGATAGCTAAAAGTGATTGGTGAACTGCAAGTAATGAAAATGAGCTGATTTCAAACACTTGGAAACACCAAACATTTCGAGATGGAATACAAAACTAAATAAGAACTGTAACGCCACCGTTATTGTTTGGAGTAGGAACATGAAGCTAGTTTTAAAGAATTTGAATACAAAACTGCTGGCCAAGTCAAGTTGTAGACAGAACAATTTGTAAACACAATTATTACTGTCGTAAACAAAAATGGTTGCGAGGGAAGGAAAATGGCAGACAAAACATAATCACAACATAATTGGAGGAACAAGCTGGGCACACTGCAAAAACTGCAACTTGAAGAAATTTGACACATTTTAGAAGACAATCGAATTCCAAAAGCTCTACAGAATTGTTGAAACAGCAATAACTGCAGATCAACGTCTGAATATTTTGAACAGCAAAATACACAATTTGTTTTTGGTAAAACAGTTGGCTACTAAAGCACAAAACTTGATGATTGAGGAAAGATGTATGTGGAAGGCTATCGTCACCTCCCAAGCTCGGCAAATAGGTTAGAATATGAATAATCAAGTATTAGGTTGCCAGATACATTGTATACTGTATGGCAATATTCAATTCCAACAGATTGTACTGCTTTACCAGGTTAAGGTAATTACAGGTGGCAAACTTTTTCTAGAAACGTCTGGCAACATTCAATTGATATCATAGTCGTTTCAACTGAAAACCAACTGACTATAACTAAATCGGTCTATCTACTGAGCTCTTTTAACAGTGCAGCGTCCTCTATGGTATCAGTCACCAAGACGACCGACCATGTTACCATGGCCTCCAGCAGGACTGGTCGTCCATGTCTATGTCGTTATTACACTTGTCTTTGGCAACAACTAAGGGAAGAGAAAGCTGATTCGGTGAATGGAGGTCGTAGTGGTGACCTCAGTGTTACTAGGGTCTGCACTGGGAAGGGTACCGAGTTGTTTTGCAGGGGGGCAGTGGGCGCCTCGACCTTCATGGTGCAGTCAACAGTAGAAGGTTGCAGTGTTTCTCAGCGGAGCGACAGTAGCTGTTGGTGTGGCCCTCTGGTAGGTAATGCTCGGGGGCAGCTGAGAGATGGAAGCGGTTGCAGTGCCGACGGGGCTCTGCATTCCCTGGGACGCACTGGGTATCGTGGCTGCTGACGAGGGAGACAGCACTGACGCGTGCTGAGAGTACACAGGGATGAAATGGCTTGGAACCTGACCATTGGCTAATGGCCTTGGAGGAATGACGAGCGCGATCTCTCCGCCTGTGACGCCCGCCGGCAGTCCGACCTGGACGATTCTGGCCACGCTGGTCGGAGACTGCTGTTGTGGTGCTTGCACAGGCACTGCCTCGTTCTTCACTGGGACTTGAGTTGCACTTGGTAATGGTGATGGTCTGCTGGGGCTGGGCAGTTACCGTGATGGGTACGGTGTGGACGGTGGTGTTACCGGCGGAGTGTGCGACCTGGAGCTGCACCGGCTGTGGAATGTTTGAGGTGGGTGATTTGCGGCAGGGGGGGCAAGTTAGACTGGTCATGGCCGCAGAGTTCGGAATGCTTTGCGTCGCCGTGGGTGCTGCCTTCTGGAAGCGGGCAGTCTTAGCCCAGGTGGCTGAGTCAGCTGCAGACGGAGGTCGCACCATTTGCAATCCAGTGGGGAGAGGAACCGAGAGACCTCGCCGATGCATTCTGTGTAGCCCATACGGTACTTGGTGGCATTGACCTCGGAGTCAACAAGCTGCAGAGATTACAAAAGTGAGAGAGAAATCTTATAATGGAATGGCAATCACGTAGATAGGATGGGGTGAACAGGGTTGGTCTGTCCTAATTATCAACACTTGAACTTGACGAAGAAAACGAAAAAAAAATTGGAATGTTCGATGGTGTTATAAAGGTTTTAGAAACTTTTACTCTAGCAATAGTGACACAGCTACTGCCAATGTGTTTCTTACTTCCTTCGAAAATAGAGGAAATGAAAAATGCATTGACAGTGGGACCATGCTTCTCCCATTTCTCTCACTTTTCTCATTGTCTTGTATCTTCGTAGTGAGTATATATTTCAATAATGAATTTGACACAACTGTTGGTAGCCACTTCCCCCTCCCCCTGTCCAATCTGTATGACCATACGCGCACGGCGCACGCAACAGTGCGAAACGGCCTACATCTAAAACTAAAGGTACTCACCCACGATATGGTGCCTCTGAAGGTTCTTGAGGTAGCGCACTGTCATCTCGAGGATGTCAGCTTTCTCCAACTTGGAATGGCGTGAAGTCTGGTAGGGAGAAACAAGCAATATCACAATTAATTGCCACTCCAGATCGTCAATAGTAGGGCCTTCTAGTACACTACTTCAACTAATCACAATTCGCGGACAGGAAAAGTTACCTGGGGCTGCTAATTGCGAAAGTTTTGGTGCAAGCCGCGAAACACATTCGAGATGGGCAATTGACAATTCCGTGTCCACCTAAATTTTGTGATCACCAAAGATCGAAACAATTATAGTGACTCACAGTTACCGTCTTGATTTGTTCACAACTAATCTCCGATCGAGTTTATCGCTTTTCGATTCATTTTCAACTCGACGCAATAGTTTCATTATTCGAATTTGCCGCAAATCTGATGCACAATTCACGCGGCCAGGCACAGTTCCCATACCACAAAGTAAACTTGCACAAGTGAATCAATCGAGATGACACGGCGCGTCGTTGACAGAGCCACGCATTTCAACTGCGGGATGGCTTAATTGGTTCTTATTAAACCTCTCGCGTTACGAATGAGGGTACAGCGGGGAGGATCGCCCAACAACGAAATGGCATAGAATGGCTTTTGGGCGGAAATTCGATAATTCAGGAGATAAGAGGAGACCTAGGGAAAATGGAGTCGGAAAGCGAAGATACAGCGACACAAAGGGGTGGGCGAGCATCTCAAAACTAAGGGACTTAAAGCGATTTACGCTAATTAGGCGAAAGTGGACGTCGGTTCAGTTGATAATAGGCCTACCCCTGGGAGAATTGTCAAATTGAAGAATGACTGGCGCTAAAGAAGGGGAGTCTTTGTTTTATTCATACAAAACTAGAATAGCTTGTATAACACTTTTTTTCATTTACTATTCATTCGTATTTCGTCATCGAATGGTTAGGAGAGTAACAATATGAGTTAAATCCACATTTGCATTCCGTTTTAGGAGCCGAATGTTTCAGGAGGCCCGAAATCAAAATTACTGGTAGGCCTTTATTAAAAGTCGCAAAAATGAGTGAACGAGATAAAACCATACGCAGTGGTGGAAAATACGGGGTGGGGAGGGTGGGAGTGGGGGCTGTAAAAACTAAAGGAAAAGAAAGGTGAACTTTTTGGGTCGGTTGGGACCAAACAAATCGCAACACAAACATCAGTTTTCGAGCCAGAGCGTACCGCGCGACGCGTGTGGTTGCTCCTTAGCTGCCGACCCACCAATGGGGTTCTTGTATAATGCTCGAGACAGACAAAAACGGCCCGCTCTCAAACGCGTGTCGAATTACAAGAGTGATGATAAAGCCGGACGCGAGACCGTTGTTTTGTCCAGGGGGGGGGGGGGGTCATCCACGATACGTGAAGTTATAAAACAACAATATTTTAAATATCGTCTGACTTTTAGCAACCAGGAAACGCGAGGCTTTGTAACAGATCGATATGCAGGGGCGATATTCATCGCAGGCATCGCGGGTTCTAAAACTTTATGGTGGAGGAATGTAATAATAGACTTGTAATAATAATTCAAAGAGATGGGCGTGAGGTTGGAGGATGGAGAGACAGAGGGGTGGAAGGGCGACGGAAGGAGGGAGGTTGGAGAGAAGAAGGGACAAAGATTCTTTCTCTGCAATTTTGGCGGGCGATTCGAGTTGAGATGCTAAAAGCAATATATGGGAAGAGAAGAGGAAGAGACAAGATTGGAGATAACAAAGGGAGGGACATTCAAAAGGCGCATTTCACCGATTTCGTTGGTGGGCGCTTGTGGAGGACTAGCCACGCTATCATGTTATATATAACTTTTTTTCGGATGACAACTGACAAGAAGTAAATATTTCTGGATATCACCTTGACTCATAGGTGGAAGGAAGGAGTGAGGACATTGTAATTCATGCGATGGCAGGCAGTCATACCCCAAATCGCTGATCATTTTTGGATAAACCCCTTGCATACGGCAAATTATTGTTAATAGGTGTATCATTCAATCATCATTATGATTTTGAAAGGGACCATATGAATACAGAAATATAAAATATTGGAATTTTCGCTCACGATGTAACGAGGGGGAGGGGTCAAGTGCGAGATGGAATTTGCGGGGGGGGGAAGGGGGGTACTGACATAATCAAATTACTGAATACCCTGTGCACTGCTTAGCAATTGAATCGTACCAATTATCCTAGCATCATCCGTTTCGAATGGATAGAAGCACAACGCTTGAACTGGATGTTGATTAGGGGCTAACCATCACAGGGGAATGACGACTTGACAAGGCGGTGGCACTTGCATGCAGAAAGTGGTTATTATGACAAAGGCGCGAAGGGTGATGTATGGTTGGATCTTGGGGATGTGAAAACAGCAGGATGGGGGCGAGGCAAAGGGGGGCGAGGCATGGGGGGGGCAAGATTGGTTTTGGGGATGCTACCACAACGAGAGTATGCCTCTAATTCATCTTGTTCGTTGCCTCCAATATGAGGGTTTTTCAGCTGGTCAGGCTGTCATTGATACCTTGCCCGGCGTCTCTCTCCATAAAGCGGCTTTGAGGACTGGTGGAGGGAACAGGACATCAAGATTAGAACTGACATTTCCGTAAACTGTGCAATTGCCATGAATGAACCTTACAGAGTGAAAGAGAAATCGTTCGTTCGTGCTAAAATAAAAGTGCAATGTTTGCATGGGGTCGAAATTCATGCAACCCCCTTCCACCCGAGTCCCTGCTAAAAAGTACACGCACCAAAATCAGGCCTTGTTCTTTAAAACTGTCTCAATTAGTATAATGCTAATACCATGCAACTGTCCTGGTAGTTTTCAAGTAAGGTTAACCTTTGATTGCAATAACTGACACTTGTTCGATTACCGACTGATTATGAAAGATTAGATAGACAGCATAATAAGTCATACTATTCCATAGATTACAGAAATCACTTGCTCACAAAAAATACAGAAAGAAATTTATATCGAAGGCAGTTTAGTCAGTATTAATTCTAAAACACATTCATTCTTTACCCCGCAGGTACCTTTTTAAGGTCTATACAAACACAAACATCATTCATTTCTTTTTATTTCCCCTAAATGGTTACTTATATCGTTCACTTCCTTTTTTATGCTACGTATTAAACAGATCTGCAATCATTCTTTTTTTCAATGATAATTATATCATTTACCTTTCCTATATAATTTGTTGAAATTAGTATTGTAGTCAACCAGCTTTGCCAATGAGCCAATCAACTGTGGCAACCAGTTGATAATCATGGGCAGTTCGCGATCGGGTACGTTTTTTTTCAGAACACTGCAAGCTCAATTTTATAGAAATTAATCCGCCTCACCATCATTTTGGGAAAGGAGCCGTCCGGTCCGAGTGTTCTAAAATTTTGAACCAAAACAAAGTTGCGAGGAGTTCTTGATAAGACTTTTTAAGCAATTAACAAATTCAATAAACTTGAAAGTGAAAAAAAAAAAACACCTCGATGTCTCTTTTTAAACGAGCTTAACAAACGAGACAATAAGAGACGATTAATACTAAATGCTCGATTGACAATAGATAATTTTCAAGCAGATATATACTAGAAATGATATGATGATGTAATTTTACCTTTCGTCCTTCCAACCTCTTGGGTCGGCTGAGATGACTCCGAAGGCATTTTTTTCCCTACTGCTCCGAAGTGGGCATCGTTTGGCACATCAGTGAGGCATTGAAATACGAGCTTTGATAATATCTTCCTCTCGAGAAAAAATAACGTCATAAATTTAAAACTCAAAACCGTATAGACGAAAATTGATAAACAGGTTGATCCAGAAGTATTTTTCTGACTGAGGCGCAACAGGTTCTTAGTCTTGTGGTGGTATGGTTGCTTATGAGCTCTGTGAATTGGCGCGTGCGATAGCAACAAGTGCCAACAGTACGACTGCCGACGAGCGCTCGTGGGATAATTCCCCGCGCTAACTTCCTTGGGCCTCAGTAGGGTTATTAACTCCTTCCCCAATAGTCGAATCACTCGTGTGAACCCTGCGATCAGATTCCCACACTCGAAAACTTTAACCAAGTCCTTTTCTTTTTGCCCACGCCGCCAATGACATAACCGCTCGAATGTCACCGCTCGAGTGGCTTTTTATTCTTCATTGGGAAAACGAGGCATAGCTTCGCACTATTTCCCACAACGCAAAAGTCAACGGGCCGTGGGTGAGGCGCGGTGATTGGCCCTTTTTCGGGGGTAAGAACGTCGCAAGCGAGGTCACTTCTGATTGGCCCGTGACTCGAGAGTGGGCCTTGGTTCGTTTAGCAAGCTCCATTGTTCGAGTGTAGCATATTCATGCTGTCGGCGGTCCGTGATTGGGCCCTCCCACGTCCGTGTTTGCTCCGGTGGTTCAAGTCCACGCCTATTCATTCACCCCGTGAGCGGATTTAGATTGCGAGTGGTGGCGTATTGGTATCTAATAAAACAAGGGTATCACTCTGCGAGCCGTGGGAAAGTCAACATCGAGTAACTAACTATTCGCGCGGGGGTCGGCGTGTTTAAAGGGGAACCGCATGTTGGTACAAGCGTGGGGCGTGCTGAAGAGAATGAATAGGCTAGTTTTAGAAGGCCTGGGTAAAAACAATTATTAACACAAGAAGCCCACTGTGCATGCGGGAGCCATATTAGGGGTTTGACAGCAGGGATTCTCGTCTTATTGTAAGTAGAAGGGTAGTAGTAGTTCTCTTAACCATCATGGAATCAATACGAAACCGGTTTCTGTGGTGTGGTAGGTTAGAAGGTAACAATATGGGTTATACGTAAGACGTGACACGCGTGTCTGCAACATTACGGGTCTCCCGAATTCTCCCCTTTGGTTCGCCCTCTCACAATGAGCGCGAAACACTCCGGGTAATGCAGTCAAGTGAACCACCCCAAACAAGCACCCGCACTACTCTCCTTCCCCTCAACACGAGCATAGTAGACTCAAAGTAGTGGGTACATCGACCCTGCCCTGTTGTTAAGAGGCGATTTCCAAGGGAGACTTATTTCAACTTCAGAGACTTCTGTTGAAACATTGAGGAGCGAGTCGTATGACTCCATCCAGTACTGGAGTTGGTGTTAGAATGTCCGACAGGGTGAACCGCTATTCATTCGTGGAATTGATACTTCCAGGCAAAAGAAAGATCTTCAAAGGTCAATCTAAGATTATTCGACCATGGGCCACACATGTGAAATAGAATAAAAAATAGAATAAACATAAACGGAAAAAGTGAATGAATGGATAAATGAATGAATGGGTTAAAATATGCCCAATTCAATAAATTATCCAATCAATGAATATATTTGAATCTATATTATTGAATTGATTATTCGATTAATTATTCTATGAATTATTGCATTTATGAATTTAAATTATAATTGATGATAGAAAGGAATGAACGTAACAATACAGTAACAGATAGAACACATGCACCCCACTGGCCCACCCAACGCCCCCTATAGATGGTTGGATAACCGGCAGTATCTTCGTACGTTATAAAAGGCGACACCGTATGACCGTGGTGAACTTTCGAAGCCTGCTCCTCTGCGGAGAGGGGGGGGGGTAGAGTAAGGGGGTAGGACGGGCGTGCACACACGGTACACTGCCAGCTCACAACGTTCAATTTGACTAATTGAACAATTCCTTTTATTGGCTTAGACAGAGAGCAATTACGTGAATTGATCTTAAGGCTATGTTGATCTCTGGCAACCGTTGCGCATTGAGTAAACGGCTAAAGTGTTTAACTATCCCACACTGTGGTATTCGGTGGGTTAAACTTGCTATCACTATGCCGTGGAGGTGTTGGAATCGCAGAAATTGTACGTCGGTGGATATTTGGGGGCGACGTATCAAGTCTGAAACATTTGTAACAGGAATCTATTCTCAGTTCAACCCCCCCCCCTCCCCTCCTCACTCTACTCAGTTAAATGCGTAATGCAAAATATGGGGGTGTATTACTATCATACTTCATATTTGGTTCTACATCTAGCAATTATTATTATACGCCTCGTGTTATGCTTCCACCCGAAAGGTGCTTCAGCTGACATAGCTAGGATTCATAGATGCGTATGCGTATGTGAAAAATTCGACAATTCACGAGAACTGAGCGGGGGCTAGTGGTTGATATTATCATATTTAGTTTCAACGATGGATATTAGTTCCCGAAGAAGCCAAACAAAATTTTAAATGGAGCAAACCAACACGAATAGGCGAGAAAAGCCCATGTTCCAATGATGTATGCGGATGGTATCATCGCCGAATGATTCTATGGAATATCTTCCTTTTTAAAAAGCCAAGCAAACGACAATTTGCATGGGCTGCTGCCTTTTATGGTCTGTTCGATACACTTATTAGTGGTTTCTCTGCTGAAACAAACGTTCGTCTTCGTAAATGTGGTTTCGGCATCCAGCCGGGATACGCTTAGTACTATGAATCCCAGCCTAAGAGGGTCCATTAGTTTTTGAAATTGCGAGGACGCAGGGATTTGGGTGGCCACCGACAAAGTGCATGAGTAACGACCTGGCAGGGGGTGATGGGTTGTTCTGTTCCGGGGACCGCTATTAACATTCAGTGTCTTCATCCGACAGACGAGAGGTCGCTTCACTCGTGAGCCACTTCTGTTCACGAGGAAGAAGAGGGATTGAAAGTGTAGGGTTCGAACCAGGGCCACCTCACGGGACAAGCCCCGGACCATGCTGGACTGAAGTCCTATACAAAACAGAAAGTCAGGTGGAGCGGTTGCTATGCTAAAACAGCGCCCTCACTTGACAGTGGTGTATAGTGACATGGCAGTATTCAGGCGGACATGATTGGCATTTCGTCCGTAAGATTAGAAATTTTCCGTTTAACAGCCCCTTTATTCGAGGGCTACATTATTTAAGCTCTAGAGTTCCTCCGTGATGTCATACCTTACGCCTAAGATGGTGTTTCTGCAGACACAATCACTTCCTTTTCCCCGAATTAATCATGTTGTTTCTGTTGTGCTTCCGTTAATAGATGGCTGATTTTCCCGTTTTCTGAACCGGGAACCAATCACTGAAAACGTTGCAGAATCTTGCACTAAGATATACATCTTCACCTTGGAACAACGACGGTATTTTGGGGGTGGTGGTTCTCTGGTCGAAGAAATTCGCAGGATAGAGAGTAAACAAACTGAATGTGTTGACCATGTTACAACAATAGGGCGCATCCTCACTTCGATGTTTGCGTTCTCTGACGGAAACTTGGGACAGGGCACACACACCAATACGCGCCCGATGTCCTCTCCAGTTAATAGAAAAGCTCCATTCTCACGGACCGCCGACTGCACCTGCACCTCACCGCTATACCATTTAGCTATTGGGCAATCTGCTTTCGAAACGTGTTCGCTCTTTCAGGGTGCCTGCTGGCACTTTTGATCGCGCAAAACTTCAAAAGTGGTGGCGCTGTTGTACACCTTTCATATTTCAAAACACGGGCAACTTATAGTTGTATGTATTTGTCCAGGAGAAAACAATAGCTTCCTTTAAACTGATAAGCCGCCGGAGGTACAGGTAATTAATGAGTGATAATGATAAGTGTGTCAGAAGGTCATAAGGAATGACCGCAGTTCGACGTTGAGACGCTACAGTGTGCAGAACGAATTTTCGAAACTCCCCTTGCTGGGGGGGGGAAAAAAAAAAATACGAATCCTGCCATCACAAAACTTATAGATCCCCCCTCCCCCCCCCCCCCCCCATACTTATCAACAATAACATCCGGAAACATGGAATTAATTGGTTGCGTTTTTCAAATAGTAGTGACAGTTTAAAAAGAAACCGTAAACGATATTGCCATAGGGGGAATCTGACCGAATCTCGTCTAGTCCCCGAACTGTTCTGTGGTGAGCATGCGCACTTAGTACTACGAACTGGCTTATAATAGAGCAGATGGAATGTGCTGGATCAAATGTGTTTGTAAATATAATAGCTAGGTTTGGAAAACACCCAGTCCATACCGGTAAGTGTAACCAATTATCTGAATTGAACCAGTACTACTACTAAGAATGTATCATGTGACAATGCAGGAGGCTCTCGCCACTATGAGCGGTGGCCTAATTCATCGGAACTGCCATTGGTGGGGCATGCGCATGCTTTCTTCTCTTCTATTCTAATTGGGTATGGGGACCGATGAAAAATAGGTCATGTTAATTATGGGTTGTTTAGGCCATACGCCTTCGTACAGAGGACAAGGATCGCGAAAAAACCCTGGACGTTCATCTCACTGTGCAGCAGTAGAGGAGACGATCGACCGATAGTTATGGACACCGACAGTATGTGCCTTTCATTTTGTACCCCCCCCACCTCCGACCGAATTTCAGCCGACTCGAGCGCAACCATTAGGACATAATCGGCTATGCCAATTTCTTTGAGAATCACAGGGAGGGGAGGAGGACCGCTAACGACAGGGCGACTTCGTAATCTTTGGGGAAAATGGCAGCAGTGAAAGCAACATGCTACCAAGATGAATCCGGGTGACAAAGGGCTAATCATTTAACCGAGTAGCCGTAGTTTCATTTCGAATCATTTCCCGAAGAAAGAAAAAAAAATCACAACAGTGTTTGTGGTATACCGTTTGCCTCCGACAGGAATAGAATATGCTGAATATCCACTATATATTATGTCTGTCTTAAAATTAGACCTCCACTGTCAGTAAGTAAATACTTGTTCCACATCGATTTTTTTTTACATTACAGGACAGCCCCCCCCCCTCCCCCCAGCCCCCCCCCCCTCCCCCTCCTGGTGATTACCGATTGTGCCTTAGTGGCAGACTCGGATGGCTGAATTCGGCCTGAGGGTTCAGCCCCCATAATATGAAATGAACAGAAAGTAATATTTACTTGAATATTGTACTTTGAAGATGCAATCCCTCCCACTCCTCCGAAATGGTGAAGAAGCCAGTCGCCTTGGCGCCAATAAGCTTTGTACCGGAAGTGCACTGCATGCCTCCGTCAGTCGGTGTATGACGAGGGGAAGTGCCGCGCGCGGGAAAGGGTCAGAGTTTGACAATGATTTTGATGTTCAGCTATGCCCGGCACGGTACGGCGACATGATAAAACTCGTAGTAATTACATGATATGAACCACTATAGTGGTTGCATCCTTACAACATGGGGCAATAAACAATATTCCCCTTAGTCGCGGAGCCGGAACGGCTGGCACGACGCACGAGTGAGGCCGACGGGGGGACCACCAAAATAACTCCTTCCAGGGACAAACACCACTTTATTTCGTGGGAAAAAAGTCGCAGACTTCCGATACAGGGTTATCAGACCTGTTCCCCAGAGGGAAATTACGGCAGCGGATCCGCACCCCCACGGGACCGACCCGGGCAGTAAAATTAAGGCTGGAGGGCTCGTAAGAAAGAATCTCTGAAAACTCTCACGGTCTGGCGAAAAGGGCGTGCGACTGCGTGGCCACTTCGAGATTTGCGGAAACAAACGAGATTTGGGCCTTGGTGTAAATTATTCTATTCTTGGTGTAAATCCACACAGATAAAGTTGTGAACTTCGAAGTCACGGGATAGAGGGAGAACACTTACTCAGAGCAGGGAAATAGTAGCATTTGCCCCGATGTGAACTTTCGCCTTTGCCACCGTCTTCCTTGCATCAAGTATAGAGAGGGGGCTTGTTTCAGAGCCCCATGACCGCCCGCCTATGCCAAATTGTGCCTTTTCTTCACCAAAAGTTTGGCGTTCACTGCCCTCTTTCGTTATCCTGCCTGACCAGCTTTAATTAAATCCCCGGAAACTGATATGCTCATTCATTTGTGTGTCCGCCATTCCTTCATTAAACAATAAATGCTACTACGGTTGGCACGATTGCAATGATGGTTGGCACAATTGGTAGAGCGTCAGCCGTCTAACCGGTATATACAAGGTCGGGGACCGCCCAATGTTCATAAGGCCTTTATTCATAAGGCCTTTTGTTCATAAGGCCCGTTATTCATAACGTGCAAATTTTCGGAAAAAAGGGTCCGTTATTCATAATGACCAAAAAGGTCCGATTTTCATAATAAAAAAGGGGTTCTTTGTTAAAAGGTCCGATATTCATAATGACCAAAAAGGCCCGTTTTTCATAATTATCAAAAGGGTCTGTTATTCATAATAGAGCACAAAGGTCCGATAATCATAATAGTAAAAAAGGTTCGATATCCTTAATGGCGAAAAGGGTCCGTATTTCATAAAAAACGAAAGGGGACCGTTATTCATAATAGCAAAAGAGGTCCGTTATTCATAATAGCAAAAGAGGTCCGTTATTCATAATAGTGAAAAGGGTCCGTTATTCATAATAGCAAAAGAGGTCCGTTATTCATAATAGTGAAAAGGGTCCGTTATTCATAATGTGTTTCTTTTCAGTTATATACTTGCCAAGCATATGGTTTACCTCTGCGAGGTCCGGCAAGAATGCAAACCCTAAAACTGCACCTTTCTGTCAGCTGTGATCCCTGGCAGATCCACGACCAGTGTTTGTTTTCTTATTTTGAATAACGGACCCTTTTTCCTATTATGAATATCGGACCCTCTTCCCCATTATGAATAACGGACCTTTTTTCCTATTATGAATATCGGACCTTTTTTTTTCATATGAATATCGGACCTTTTTTTTTCATTATGAATATCGGACCCTCTTCCCCATTATGAATAACGGACCCTTTTTCCTATTATGAATAACGGACCTTTTTTCCTATTATGAATAACGGACCCTTTTTCCTATTATGAATAACGGACCTTTTTTCCTATTATGAATAACGGACCTTCTGTTCCTATTATGAATATCGGACCTTATGAATAAAGAACCTTTCGGCCATTATGAATAACGGGCCTTATGAACAAAAGGCTATGAATGAAAGGTCTTATGACAAACGGACCTTATGAATAAAAACCCTTATGAACATCGGACTGTCACCACCAGGTCATACCTGTAGGCTGTTGCCTCCTTGCTGGGCGCTCAGCACAAGGGATTGAGCAGGGACAAAAGAGGGGTAGGCAATTTGCAAGTTGCTGTCTGGGTGTGATCACCCCCACCCCCACATTAGGGTGCCGCCAAAGAGGGCAATGCAGTGTTACCTGGAGAGGGACTCGCAGCTGACAATTAAGGTGCAGTATCCAGGTCTGCACCCTTGCTGGGCCTTGAATAGGTTCGATCCTCTGCTCGGCAAGTATACCATGAAAAAAAAAAAAAAACTAGAAAAAACGGGATTGTCAGAGTAGTGATGGTGGTTATGTTATAGGCCCGGACCCACATTTCAAGGAATCTCGGGCATGAGCTTCAATGATCTGTATGATGAATTTAATAATATCCTCCTCATCGGTTCCAATGCAGACAAAACCAGTACCCACTGCCGCGATGACGTCGCAGTCATTCTTGGAACTAAATAAGTGGTCGTCTGCATTTTGTAATTTTTCTCGCAATTCTTGATACCGGGAGATACAGGACCAGAATTTATCACGCAGTCATGTCGACTTTGAAGAAAAAAAGTGATTGTGTTTTTTTTCCTGTTGACATTTTCATCACGCAGAAGCGGCCTCACTGCCCATTCAACAAAACAACTGACGTTGCCAGATCGGGCTTAGTACAGGTGTCAAGGCCTCGCGGTGTGCTAAGTGGACGGTGATAAATGGCGGCCCAATAAATGGTCAGTTATAATGTCGTTCGGTCAGTTTAACAGGGCAATTTAGTTTTATATCCGTTTATATATGTTTCCATTCAGGAAAATATTGTAATACCGCAATTTATTTCAATTTCAGAGAGGTGATGTATACGTATTTATCGTGGCGTTGTATCCATAAAGCCGTTGGCAATTTGGCTTTGAGAAAGTTGCTATACAAGATTTCGTTGCCGAATTTCGGAGGAATGCGCGAGAATAACGGGACTAGGAGCCAAAACTGACAATAGAAATGTTTCCCGCGTTGTTACGGTACTATCATGACAGAGTATCAACGTTGGTCTTTTGCGCCTTGAACGCCCAATTCGAATTTGTGTGCCGCATCTGGAGGGCTGAAGCACGAAAATATGTGCGGTTCACGCAGGCCTAAAGTGACATGTTTGTTAAAATAGTTGATCATTCATCTATCGGGATTTGACACCAGCAACAGACACCGGCCCTGATAAATATAATATAGGCTTACTATGGCGCCATGAAGTCGACTTTGGGACGGTTGTACGACTGTGACATCGAGGGGAAGTACCTATATATGGCGTCCACAGTGGATGGCATTGGCAGTTTGGCACCGCAATTGCATTTGGCTCTATTGAATTAAAGAAGCGTCAACCACTAACGACACCCGGGGACTAATTAGCGGTGCTGTTTACCTTTGGAAGTTTGAAGGAACACTCGCGATGGCAGCAGATTGCTTCGAAACGTACAAATATGTTCTTATTTTCATTTTCTTTATTCGGAGGTTCAAACTCATCCCGTCTTCGTGGCAATACGTGTCGCAACCCCAGCAAATAATAGACAATCCGTTTGGTTCTATTCGATCTTGAGTCACGAAAGAACCCTGGGCGTATTGATTGTGGATGAGCACCGGCGATAACCCACCTTCTCTTCTCGAGTGCTCAGATATCGATGCGTGGGCAGGGGTGTTGTTGTAATCCCCCCCAACTTGCTCCCAAGACCGCCATCTTACGCCCCCCCCCCCGAAGGACGATCAGTGGGGGGACTCCTTCTAGCAATTGTAAATCACCGATTCTATGTGTTGTCCGCATTTTATAGCACGCCCTCTAATCTGTCCGCCTACACGCCTTGACACTTGACCCTATTATATGCACAACGGTATATTCACATATTCACAGCTCACACGAAATGATACAAGGAGAACCGTACATATGCAGTGTTGTTCGAACTTTTCCTAATAAATATTCATTTTCTCTAATTTGACCATGTATCGGATTGGGAATGTTTCATCTACTAATTCGGTAGGCGATGCATACACAGTTCTAGTCATAATAAGAGGAAGGGTGAATAACCGTACTACTACTACTACTACTACTACTACTACTACTACTAATAATAATAATAATAATAATAATAATAATAATAATATCAACTTGCAGACAGTCCTGCTTTGCTTTTTCAGAGCTCATCAGTGTAGTTCATTGAAGCGCACGTAATTAAAAAAGAGAATTGCTCCTTGAAATATATGTCGAGACACACAAAATAATCGATACTAGCAATATTATCAGCCTTGTTAGTAATCCTTAATTATTATTCAAGATGAAGCAGTGATTTTATACACCTTCCTCGGTACATGAATATATTTGCAAAATACGGAGATCTATCTATAAGGGCGGTAGGCATTTCGACTATTTTCACGATTGTCGGTGAGAGACTTAGTTTTACCATGTCAACCTAAAGAATGTTCGTAATTCAGAAACGTCAACACGACTAATAAGTACGGCTATCATAATCTTTCCTTTCGCTTTCCGAGAGCTGATTACCTCCGCGGGGCTTGGCCCTGAGATTTTTTCACCTGTGGAAACCGATATGCTGGCGTCTCGGATTTCGTAAGCAATTGGCTTTTCATCTCATCGGTATTTTTCACGGCTCGGTTCGGTCCCCCCCCCCCCGTTCTTATGTTTGCGTTGGTCGGCGAACAGTCAGAAGTGTCTCGTAGTCTTTTAGGCCGAGAGGGCGTCTACGATCCGGCAGGTAGGAACTACTGGAGGAATCACAAATAACTTTTTCCCACGATATCGAGGGGCACCCCGCCGAGTCGGAGCGTGGGTCACGATAATAGAGTCGGCATCGTGAAGCCTACGAGAAGACGTTTGTTTTGGATCACTCTACCATGACTTAGGAATAAGCGTGACCCCGGAGCTAACACCGGCCTAAACGAGAGATTCCTTTTTATTTTTTGTTTTAATTTTTATTGCGGAGATGAAATCAACATACGACTGAATTAGCAGGCAACAAGACAGTAGGGTCGGGGCTACAAATAGAAGTACGAGTGGAGTGGGGGTGGGTGGAGTGGGGGTGGGGGGGGGGGGGGAGACCGTCCCCGAAATAGTATGAGTCGACTCACTATTGAGGAGGTGGAATTTCGGCAGTTAAGAAATAAAAAGGGCCTGAATTTTTATGAGTGCTTCAAATTGTCATCGAAGGAATCCGTTATTTTTATTGCTGATGAAATAAACAACGACTGAATTAAGCCAGGCAACAAGACGAAGTAAGGGCGGGGTTACTGATAGACGTATGGGGTGGGGGGGGGGGTGGAGGGGAGACGCTCTCAAAATAGTCGGAGGTGCGACACAGAGGAGGTGGAATTTCAAAGCAGTTAGGAAATATAAAGATATAATGGAGGCCTCTGGACTGTTCTACGAGTGCTTCAAATTGTCAGCGGAGGCCTTCAATTCGGTCTCGCGAACCTTGGGTCTCGGGGACCCTTTTTCTTCGGTTCTCGCGAACTTTCGGTCTCGTGGACCTTCCGGTCTAAGGGTTGTGACACGATTTTCTCTCGTTCGCAGCGGGTTTGCAACAGTGAATGTATGGTCTTTCGTTGGCACATGAACCGCTATGAAACCTTTTTCTATTTCGATTTTTTTTTTTTTTATAAGAAGGATCCTGTATATGTAGACCAAAGCCAATGACGGTCGCTGGCACTGTTTTTGACACCTCGCCCCGTGTCCGACAACTCAATTTAGTAGATATTACCCCCTTGACTCGAACCCCGTCCCCATGTTCCGGCACGATTAGTTATCAATGCGCTCGTATACGAGGGGTACCCAATGGCGAGACATGGGCCAGCAATGAGGTGCACTCTTCGTATGTGCGCGTACGTGTGCGCGCACGCGCGCGCGCGCGAGTGTGGGTGTGTGTGTGTGTGTTGTGTTAGTGTTGGAGGCGAGTTTACGTGCCTGTCAGACTTTCGATGTTTTCTCACAAATATCAGTTGGAGTAATTTCACCACAGCCGAAATAGTCATAAACACACGTTTTCTCTCCAACTAGGCCGTCATGATAGCCACCCGTAGGTGAGGGTTCAAGAGTTCTCTTAAGTCTGGCTGTACATACCTACGAACGAGGAGTTGGCTTTGTCTGTATACGAAAATGGCACATCTAACAAGACAAACTGTTATGAATTGATAGAGTCCCTCCAGATGTTGAATGTTTATTCATATATTGTCGAATGGCAAGTTGGCGTTAATTGTAACTGGTCTTCGGAGAATGAGAGAGAGAGAGGAATGGGGGGGGGGGGGTGCATCGGCGCCGTTAGGTCGTTGAACCTACACGGTCGTGGTATCGTTAAACTTGTGAGTGTCATGATAACAGATAACTCAACTTTGGAAACTTTGGGTTTTCGACCGAAAAAAGCTCAGTTTATTAGAAAATCTAAGCTGATCGGCCAATAAGCCAAAGGTCACGTCAGGTCAAAGGTCGTCAAAGGTCATGAGGGAACATTATGGCAGTTCGACGTTGAACGTACAGTGTTTTAAACTGATCTACCCGAAAACTACCTGCCCAAAAAATTAACAAACCTGCCAACACAAACAACTTCACAGAACCCCCCCCCCCCCCCTCCCCATACTGAAAAATTGAATTCAGTTAAAATTAGAGCACTCACATCATTTCTATTTTAGAGAAAATGTTGATCAGTTCGCAATGTTCCAAAAAAAAACCGGGCCGGTCGTTACAAATATAGTCGTTTTCGCCCCGGGGACCTATTCCACGACATTCTGAATGTGTACTAAAATGAATATTATCGTTTCAACTCGCTTTTTCAATGTAGTTTTATATCAGTCGATACAATATATTACAACAGTATGGGTAGCCTCTTGGCTGGAGAGGAGATATGAAATGGAAGGCTGAAGGGAAGATTAATTGCTATGCTATAGTTAACCCTTTAACAGTATAGATGGCGATATAACTTTTTATTTGCGACTGAATCATAGCCACGCGAGTCTCCCCTCAAGGTATGTATTTCCATTCGACTCCAGCGACGTATATTTTCTATTAAAATGTGAATAAAGGTTTGATGCACGATGAAGCCGGGGTTGGTGGTGGTTTAGTGAGAAAGATCGCCCATAAAAAAATGTATGAGAGTACTGGATATAATTTGGAAATAAAATCAGCGCAGTCGTGACTCATTCCACATCCATTGCAGTCCCCTCAAGTTTTATACATCTGCTTTGGTTTGAAAGATCCTACGCGAATAAGTGCAGTGCATGCGAACAAATCAATATGCAGCTAGCAATACGTAATATATCAAGTGGGTCTATCGCAAATTCAGGGAAGACGGAACCGAACGTCTGAGTCAGCCATGTTTGTCTAGAATAACACCACGGGGGCTGTCCGGGTCGCAACCGTGGACGTAAATAATGGGTGTTCGAATCAACAAATTTAGCAACTATTTTCACTTCGATATCACAGCAACTGAGCAACAGCAAGTAATATAGTTTTGGATCACTGACGAATCTGTGCAGCATGTCAGTATTGTGTATTTGTGTGTGTGTGTTGTGTATGGGTGTGGCCGCCTATGTTGTAAACCGATAATTCAATCAGATCTGTATGAGTTGATGAAGCTCATACTTGTATCGTGGGTCCTTATGATGAGTACATGACTCTACGCTGTTCCGGGGAGGCAGGCCTCGGGGGCCGTCGAGGTCATCGGAGGCCCAAGTCTGAAACAATGTAAACACTGAAAAGTCCAGAGTGCCAAGTTGAAACAAGTCGTCTATTGGAGTTAGCTTAACTCATTGGGCAGTCCAGGGGAACCTATTGTTTTGTTAAGTGGGTTTTTTTTTTGGGGGGGGGGGGGGAATATGGAAATGTTATGAGAAAGTCATATGATGATTACAATGTGTTAGTCAATGCCTATTTGTTTTCGTGTTGGGAAATCGAAATTAGTCAAGGAATTCACAATCAATCACACTTTGGCTTTCGTTTTTCATGGGGTACTTGGGAGAGAACAGAGATCGCCGGCCGGACAAGAGTACACAGACTGCATGGGTGTGCACAGATCATCCGTCGCGAATCCTTCTCCACTGGGTACACGAGATCAGGGAAAAGCTACTCTAACTGTAGCGCGTTTCTGATGGAACACGGTAATGTCGCCTGGCGGTATCTCAATGTGTGGGTTAGGCACTAGGTAACACTAGTCGTGTTCAAGACGCCGTGACGTGACTAAATTTTGCGCTCTTGATACATCTACGGTTCTAACAGCCTCATGAACAGTCAATTCAATATTTTAGGCCTACTTGTTCCGAAATTAATCAACAACGAGAAAAGTGGCTAGTAATAGCGGCGAAAATGATTTCTCTTGCCGTTCCCACTGCTAAAACTTACGTGCAACACATTAAAACAGGGTGTGAAAAACTTCACATTTCGATAGTCTCTCACAAATCATAGAGGGATATTTCTTACATGCGTACTATTCATGTTGCAGATCGTGTCGAATAAAATATTCAAAAAAGCAATAATAACTGCAGACTTCTCCGACAGAAATGAAAATTTCGTTCCCATCTGTCAATAGTATTAATTTTCTCCAGATATTTACACAAATATTGGAGGAGAAATATAAATAATCACTATGTTAGTTTTGATAGGTTCCTCTAGAAGGACAATAACAACCAACGGGACCGTAAACAACTTACTGAAGCAATGGACCGTGGTGTGATTGGCTTCTTTAGATTGTAAAAGATACATGACGTCAAGATTGAACAGTTCCCCAAGACGAAAGGCTATTGTCATTCACCACTAATAGATATATATATTTAATAGAATATATATAAATCTATTTATATATATATATATATATATATATATATATATATATATACGAATACCGGAAGCGCACACTGGTTGGTTTGTTTCAACAAAGTTAAAGAGTGCCTAGCTTCGTTCTCAACCCAAGACTAAGGTAACATGGCACTAGGGCCTTCTTATCGGTCAGTCTTCAAACTGCCCGTGTGTGCAGAGAGAACGTACCAGGTAGCCACTTTCAGCTCCACAGTCTTCGGTATATGACATGACCCGGACCGGAATTAGGGCTGCAATCTCCCGGGTGTGACCGAAAGCTGATGTCCATCATCGCTGTACAACCACTCGGCCAACTGGTATTTGGGTTGTTTCTTAGGCTCCTCATCCTTAGATAATGATAAACAATATTGCTACGGATGTATCTTTTCACCCAGTTCTTTCAGCTACCACATATAGACTGGTGTGCCTCAGCACATGCCTGTGGGTAAACCCTCCCCCCCCAAAAAAAAAAAAAAAAAAAAAAAAAGTCCCCAAATTACACTGGGGGCGCACTTTAAAGCAATTTCCCGAACCCTGCTGGGTCCAGTGTTGGCTGCAGTGGACAGGCCATATCAGAGGAGGATACACATATGTCAGTTGGCTATTTGGGGCGACACTGAATTCTGACCATTCTGAATTGCCACTTGGATGCTGGAAAATCTGCTTTTCAGACTGGCAGCCCCGATCGGAATAACCTAAAAAGACACAGGCAACACTGGTGAGAAATCTAAACGTTGAAGGTATGGTACATTGAAAGGGCCATGACAGGTATGAATGTCAGCTTTTAAATGAGCCGGGGGCTCATCACCTGGAAGTATGTTCTTGGGTGTTCAGCACGCTGGTGGAACGATAGTCAGTATGGTGTAAAGTCAATGAGGACCCGCAGATATGTGGTGGCCCCTTCTCTGGCAGTGTTGGGGCGGACCGATTCCGCCATTTGCAGATGTGGGGGTAACAACACCCGCGTATATAAGGTACAGACCACTGATATCTGTAATGTTTTACTACCCATCTTGGGGCAACGCCGTAAGGAGGGGGTGGAAGTTTAACTGCCAGCAGTGCCACATAAAAGGTCCGTTCGCATCGATCCCCCATGTATCCGCCTGCACTAAAGCTGGTCGTATTATGCCTGTCCTGCTGTAATCTGACCTTGATGGGTGCTCAGAAGACGAGGGGGGGGGGGGGGGGAGGATATCACCACCCACTAATTCAGTCCCTGTTCGCGGTAAGAAGAGACACTAGACTACCAGTATAAGGAATAAGTTAAATCGTCATGTTCAGTATATACATTGACCTTTTGAACGGTGGGAAAAAAGACAGCGATAGGAATGGCTTGATGTTCGAAAGAGGCCGTGTAATGTCGTTGTTACAAATTCCTGCTCATCAGTTCATTGGTCATTGTCCTAACCTAAGGTGCATCAAATCTACGCTGTGTATTTTCGAGTAGTAATCCGCCAAGATTTGATTACGTAATACCTGAATATACGTCATGCACAAAGTCAACTGGTTCCAACAGTTTTGGATGGATGTTTGGGACCTTCTTTCTGTCTATATTCTGTACTAGATTCGGACGCGTCAAATTACCGCCTACGCTCAACAAAATTGAATCCTGTTTATTTCTCCCGGAACCAGATTGGAGACAGCTGAAAGATTCGTGTACAGTTCAATCGTGGTAGGGTCTTTTGAAGTCGGAGGGGTCCCTTTTTTTAGGTTTATAGGCCTTAGTTTCAAGACACCGCGTGTCACCCTATCCAGGAAAAATGAAAACATTTCCGCAATTTTAGGTAAGTACCTCATTCGGAATTTTGGAGTGAGTGTATACGAAAAGATTCTATATACAGTCAGTCATGAGCATTCCAAATGTCTTTCTCGAGCAGGACACAAGGCAAGGTAGGGCAGAATTTTTTTGTTTGGCCGAACTAAAAGACGCCTGATTTTCCTATTTTCTACATGACGTTGATTACACCCTGGATTTGCGCGCATTTCTAAATACATTTTTTCATTCCGACGCAACTGAGAACACAATTACCGCTTTCATTGTTCCTTTACAAATATATGTGAAACCGATAGTGAAATACCCCATACTACCACGTGACGAATATTTCCTCTTACTTATTACTTATATATACGGTAGCGCTTTACAACGAATATCTCAAAGCGCTGTAGCCAAGATTTGGTTTACCATGTCTCTCTTCACATTCCTGCATGTACGTCTAGCTCCAATGTTAAAAAAGTGCCTCAATGCAGCTCCATAGTTAAGATAAGCAATCTAAACCTCTCCGCCTCCATAAAACAAACACGAGAAATACGACACTCCATGTCTGAAACTGAAAGAAAAGAGCAGTTGGAGGGGGCGCGCGGGTGGGGTCTTCGTTGCTCTCTCTGCTGGGTCTTGTGCCGAAGCTTGATTCGTCGTCCATCTATCCTGTCTATGGCTGGTATTCAGGTATTGCTCGATCCCGCTATAGGCTATTGTAGCTGGCTATTATTCTCCTGCTTCAAATTTGCTCTTGACGTTGAACGTGTGCAAATTATGGGAATTTCTGGTCAATCCTGCGATTACCTATAATGGTTCGATTTATCACGGTATATTAACATCGTGATATCTTGACCCATAAAACAGATAATACCGAGGTAGTTAATCCCCGAGAAAGCGGATAACTTGCCGCGTCCTTGCATGTAGTGGGGTAACAATGACTCTGCCTTGCATCGAAAAGGGTCCGCGGTTTAACTGAAGGCAACCTGCGTTTACTTTAACTGGATAGCCGTATAATCTGTGCAAATGTCGTCGTTCATTTCTGCTAGTGAGAGTGAGGGAAGTGCTTCTCCACTTTTCACGGAACTGAAATCCTTGAACGTAGCCTTCTTTTTTCATAGAATGAGATTTAACGGCTGTAATGCATTGTGGGTACCCCGGTAGTAGTATGTGGTATATTGGGTATTTGTTTTCCTGTCTGAAATGACACGCCAACCTCATTTCTCGTAATCCGCCCTGCTTTCTGGATACTAACACACCACTGAACCCAGTGTTCATTACCTAAACCTCTTTCGTAAACAACACTTCCCCACTACTCTTTAAAGCTCCATTAAGCCTTGTGAAAATATAATCATCAATGACCTTGAAATGAATGCCATCATTCGATACCTCATCAGACAAGAAAGGAACTTCAGTCAAAATTACAGCACTCCACCCATCATTTTCTATTTGGGAGGAAAGTGGTGATGGGCAGTTCGCGAATTTAACGAAAGCCCGGCCGTAACGAATATCTTCGAAACGTCACAGGGACCTATTCCACAGTTACGAACTTGGTCTCCCCTAAAGATCGCAAAGTATTTTTATTGCCAATTCGATCGATCCGGCGAAATTACGAATTTTTATTTAATACTATGTTTAAAAAAAGCAAAAATCGCTTGTGAGTTTCCATACGCCATTCAAATAGATTACTACGTACCGGTAGGGTAATTGTGGTTGGAAAGGAGGACATATGAATAAGTCTGAATGGAACTAATGAACAGCTACTGAACACCCACCTATACTGTATCAACTGTACATAGCACATCTGGGAGTTCCTTACGACTGACCCAGAATCTCAATGTTATGTAGGTAAACGACACACACGACTCCCGTTTACTTTGGAAGTTTGCGATTTTGAATATACGATATACGATACAGATATACGCCTTTTTCATATGTTGCCGCTGCAATCCCCAAAACCGAGTTGACACTTCCACGCAGACCTTTGGACGATAAATTTGTCATATATACACGGTTAACAGTTCAGAACTTTCATGTAAACCTGTAAAAACGCGTAGTGATTCAGAGAACTAACAAAGATTTTGTTTGCTTCAGAGACTTACGTCATTATGATTGCTACTTTCCCTGCGTCTGGATATTTCTTCTAATCGCGGTTGGGTGCATTACCAAGTAGCATATAATCCTAATTATTTCACTTTATTTGAAGAAAAAACAAGATCATCCATACTTCCATACGATTCGGTTTGCCTCAAGAGTATCCAAGATCAACACCGTTTAAAAAAAAGTTTTATTAGAGTTGGAAACATCTGCTGACCCCTGACTTCTTGTCGACCATAAGCCATAAAAACGATCATCCATATAAATGTCCATGCAAATCGTCCTTTGAGGGAACTTCGCCGAGTCCTCTTTTCATATTTTACGGAAAAGCGTCATTATTAACCAAAATATCACACCGGTTTGTAAAATACAGGACAACCCAACCTCTCCGCGTGGTGAGAATCGAATGCTCTTTTTTGGTGGGGAAATCTCGCGCGGCGGGTGCTCAACATAAACTGCTATCAGTTGTTTTGATAACATTGACGGCCATGTAGCCTCTCCCTCTATAGAACAAATATGAAACTTTCATAATACGAATCAGCAGTCGCTATCCGTATCGACAGGTTCGACGTAAATGGTAATTTAATATGACTCTGGTTTTGATACTTCCTATTCGTTGGCACTATGTAATCGCAAACCCCCCATGATCGAGTTCCAACTGAGGTGCGCCCATAAGGTACCACTTGGTTCTCAATGAACTTTCCCTGGAACACGTCCGTTGGGTGATCCTTATTACAAGCTGCAGTCGATACGAGCATTTACTTTCCGATCCCTGTAACGCTAGCTGAAATATTTATATATGAGTTTGTTCACTAGATAATAATACTGACAATTGCAGCGTTAATATCGGAAAAGGAAACGTTTGGGGGTCATACGAGCCGTCTGCGGGGGCACTTGATCCCGCCATCTCGGCCTAGCCCACCTGCTTGTAAGTCCGAACGCGGGCTCAGAAGAACAACACGCCTCCTCCGGTATCCGAACCAACCCACAACCTCTTGGTTCCAAGACTCATTACCAGACCAATGCACGTTGGCTAGACATAAATTGGATAGAGAAACTAAGTACCTAGTAGCTTATAGAAAGACCACTGCATCAGTCCAAACAACCCGTCCGTTACAGAGTTAGATACCTTAATTAATTGGAGTTTGTGCATGTGTATTGTGCAGATTGAAAAATTAAAACAAATGAATCAATGAAAGAAATGATTTCATCGGTCTATTTTCTGAGAGAGGATTGCTTGGATAGTTAACACAATAACTAAATCAGGTGGTATTAGACTGTGACTCATGCCTAATTGCGCAATAGGGATTCTTCTTGATTTCATCGTATACTGACATATGGTACATTGTATTGAAATGGGAGTCTCACCTATTGATGCAGTTTTTGAAGATGTTCTCCAATCCATTCCGCTGATATAACCTCTATCGTATCAAATCATCATGCAGTTGTCCTTTAAATCCCAATTATCTCCTATGTGGAATGCCTATCTGCCTATTTCTGTCTGTCTCCTATTTCTGTTATCGAGGCGCAACTTGGAACATCGACTGTGAATGGTCTATGGGCGCCCTCTCACGCGACGTCATATACATTTATAAAATTCAATCAAAGTAATCTGGAATAAACCAACAGGCACATGCTTAGAATCTCTAAGATTTGGGCGTGTAGTATTCATCAGGCATGTTTCAATGACCATTGGACCGAACCCTGGATTCAAACATTACGGGGGTAAACCCAGAGCTGTTTGATGTAGGTAGGGACTCTCTCTTTGTGGAATAAGAACGCAACCCGCGCAGTGCTCCTTGCCTGAGTACTAGGGGAAATATTTACTTTCAGTTCTCATCTCAGGTGATCTTTGACATGACCCTGACACAAGCGAAATCATCCCTCCCATATTGCCAACCTACCTATTGGTCCTCTACTTTTTGCATAGAAAGGCTGCCACGTTTATCATATTCTAATACCCACACTAGCTCCGGCGTGATTACGAAAATAACAACAGGTAATATCAACATCAATTAACCTACATGATGCCGCTAATGCTCTTAATGTGCAGACGTTTGATTGTACGTTCGCGTGTTTACAACTGTTTTTCCAGAATAGACCTCTGCGATCTTGGATTACCTTGGACTCACCGCGAAACAATTCAAAGATATAACATTTGTCAACGCATTTTGCCAAGTATGGGTTTATCTACATATCGTTTCATTGTACAGTTTAAATCGTGGTTCACAATATTTCAGGATTTCACCTCTGTTACTTAGAATGACATTGACCCCCCACGAGAAAAATGCTCTTCCTGAACCAACCATATACCAATTAGCGTCTAGTTTTTCACTCTCTTTTCCTTCCTCCTGACCCAACGATACAAGCCATAGGCTCCCCTCTATGGCTGTAACCTACGTGAATTCGAACTTAATGGGAGTTTTGGCGTTCTGTAATGTGCTCACAAGGTAAGCGCCATACATATAATACACAACCACACACATGCACACGCATCACTGCCCGCGTGGCGCGCGCACTTTTTTTACACATCACATCACATGCTATATACACCAATACCTACAGAGGATACTAGATGAATATCCCACATTTCCACTCCAAGTGAAGGCATTCATATAAAAACAATGATTTGTTATGAGTTCCCTCGCCATGCCGTACGTTGATATACGACTCGCTGACAATTAGCCGTGAAATTATCTTTTCATAAATCTTGTTATTACACAACCATAACGTACACGCGTGGGGTAAACAATGCGCCTCGTCTCTGCTTCGTGGGTGATGAAGTCCAGACACTCTTGAGCACGATTTGATGCTTTCACAGGGGGGCGAAAAGAGAGAATTCAATTTCTCTGTAAACGGGTAGAATAACCATCCTCTTTGAAAAACTGGGGACTTCAGAGAATGGATTTTTATATGGCCGATGTCAGCGTAGGTTAAGCTTATGGTGGGTCTGTACGCCATATAAATACCAGCACTCAACAACGAGACGTGTGGGTGAGAAAATGTCCATATCGGAGGAACGTTTGCCCGGAAGCTGTTAAACAATGGAGTGAAAATAATAAAATTAATCAAACACGTCACCACTCAGGATTGTTCGAAATTTGAATTATTAATTTCTTAGTCCGAGGATCAGAACGGTTACTCGCACGAAGTCTATACATGGCCACTGTAGTAGAATATGTTATTTTCTATACTTGAAAGGATTCTCACTTCTTTTGTTTTGGGAGTTTTAGAATTTCCAAATAAGGGCATTTTCTCTATTATTTAGGCTCACCGATTTTGAGAGGGGCGGTAGAGAGTAGTAGGCCTGCAGCCTTTATCAAGTCAGATGATATTCGTTTAACGACGTTATCTATCGTTATTTTATGTTAAGTCTTTTGGTCTTCATTAGCTTTGTTTTGTTAAAAAATAATTTGAGTTATTGCCAAGCAAAATTAGGGAATATCATTACAAAATCGTTAAAAGTTTTCTTCCATACATCTTAAAACAGTTATTCTTGTTCCAATTCGAGTGAGTTGAACACGGTACCCCTGTAATTGGTTATTATTGACCAATGTTATACCTCCGGGCAATTCAGTTCTTCCTCTTTTTGGATAATTGGGGGGGGGGGGGGGGGGGGTCCGGGGGGTCTGACAAAGTGCATTAACAATTAGGTGCGGTACTACAAACAAAGGCGGGTAATAGCCCCGAAACGACAATTAATTCACCTCATTAGGCGTTGGCTTCTCATACCTCACGAAATAGTATATAGAGCCACCTATAGGCAATCAGGCTTGAACTAAGATAGCACCAACGATTGCGCAACATTTCAATCTGTAGGGCTTTTCTCTTTCTAGTTTTCTTAAGTCTTTTCACTCACAATGAAGGAATTTGTTCTAATACCCGTTGTAAGAGTATCGTGCTCCACATGTTCTCATTGTTTGTTTCTCCACCAGTCCACGGCTCTCAGTTGAGCTCTATGATATTGCATCAACCACTTTTGCAATAGTAATCACATAGCAATTACCTTTTTTAAAAATTTTTCTACACAAAGAAAGAATGTTCCAAGTGCGCGGCGTGAAGAGTAATTCTCCTTCCACATGTTCTAATTGCTGTTGTCCCACCATTCCACGGCTCTTATAGCTCTGTTTAATTAGCCTTATGATATTGCAGACCCTTGTGCAATAGTAATCACACATATCACATCCCGGTACGTCCCCGATCTGCGTCCGCATCGATATATTTTATTACTTGGACCTCGTGGCGGTGTTGGCATACGGGTGGAGGAGGGAGGTGTAATATGTATTGCCGTGCCTGCCGCCATCATACACTACAACCTCTCGGTACTTTCTTCTAACCAAGTTTGCAAAAAAAAAAAATCCCATTTCTATATAACAACTACTTCATCATACATCCCATAGGGGCGGGTCCAAAAAGTTGCCGCAGCGGAGTTCCAGTGTTGATATGATATCGATGACTTATCGATTTGAACCATCTAATTTGTATATTTTCAAATATATCGGACAGAAAGCCGTAAATCGACAGTAAAGGGCAACAAACAAGTCGACCGTTCACGAGATGACCGTTCGGCAGTCCCGGAAATGAGGGATCTGCCTATTGATGGTAATAATTCACGTTTCGAACATGCATACCTTCCCCCTCTCTCCGACGTTCCCGTGGTATTATTTATACGAATTAGTGCATAATCGGTCACTTTCCCACGTTGTTTAGCGCAGTACACAGGCCACCGATAGGGACACGGATAGTTGGCCGTTGGTCAGTGATAATTTCGTGCCGAATCTGACAACTTCAAGCCAGGGAATGACCAAAGGGCGGTTCCAAATTAACTGGTCATCGGAATAAAAGAGGCACCCAAAGGAAACAACCCGAAACCGTTTCAACGCGATTTTATGGTCGCGTTTTCTTGCGTTCCTCGACAGTCGGCCATCTTAAGCATCTGCCAAACACGGGCAAGGAAGACACAGTGATTGTTTTATTTGATCATTACTTTCTTTTACATTGCTTTATTTCGTGTGGTACTATGGATGTAAACAAAATGTCTATCCGTAGCTTCATTGGTATAGATAGAGATAGATAGACAGATTTTATTTCACTGTACCAGTACACGAAAGCAACAAATGATCACCTCCATGCAGGCTTCAATTCAACGGATATGAAATCCCCATTCACGTCACTAACGTCAGGAAATAAACATATGTATAGAACGCATGGAATATGTAAGATGTACTGATTTCTTTTTTGACAGACCATTTTGCCCTCCGGAATGTCAACCCTCCACTGTCTCTCCTTTTCGGGGTTTGAATTTAAACCTCCATTCAGCCGTTGCGATATCCGAGAAAAATAAGCATAAGCATATTGGAAATGGATGCCATCGTTCGATACCTCATCTACAAGAAGAAATTCAGTCAAAATTACAGCACTCAAAAACGTTTTACCATTCGGGAGAGAGAAAGAAAATGGTGATAGTTTTGCGAAGTAGAAAAAAAAAAAAAGCCGCCGGCCGTAACAAATATATCCGTTTCACGACAGGGACCTATTCCATGAAATTATGAATTTTGACCTAATACTATCGTTTCAACATATTTTTTTTTCAATCGCAGTTCTTATATCAGCTAATACAATAGATCACTACAGTAGGGTCCTTCGTGGCTGGAAAGGAGGACATGAGACAAAGGCTGAATGGAACAAAAAACAACAAAAAACGGATACCGTCAAGAACGCGCCCTCCCTCGTGTTTGAAAATAACCCTGTATGCTGGTTGGTTCAGAGCAGTGGTACCGTAATCTTTCTCTGTTGGTTGATACGGGAACACCTGTGTATATGGTTGCCGGACAATACCACCAGGACAATTCCCACCCAAACGTGACCCTAATTTTAGACCCTAACCCTAATTCTGACCATAAAAAACATTCCGTTGAGGGGGAATTGTCCGGGTGGAAATTTCCGGGTGGGAATTGTCCGGTCACGGTGTATATAGTCTAATGTTGCAACCTAACGACAACACTCAAAACAGATATCCTGCATTATTCCATCTCAGGTGAACAGGGGATTAAATTAATTTGGATGTGCCTTAATTACAATTTACATTTTAGAAATAAAGGGATTTATGACGAAAAATTTCCCAATAGCCGAAATATGGTTACAAATACCAAAAGTCATAGACCTATTCACTCGACCGCTGGGATCTAGCACATGCCGTGTGACGTGGAACATGCACTAATTAATCGATATAGGTCCAAGGGCGAGATTAAGACTTGGAATATGAATGGCTATATAGCTCAATGCGTTCTAAAAAAGCTAGCCGAATTTATATGTTAAAATAGACCTATAGCTTAGCCCAGGGCCGTAGCGTAGAGTCGGCAAGAAAGAGGGAGGAAACGAAGCTTTTTTTTGAGGAAAAGAAGAGGAAGAATGAGAGGAGAAAGAAGAGGAAAAGAGGAGAGAAGGAAAAGGAGAAAGAATGGAAGGGAAAGGAAAAGGGAAGTAAGGGAGTGAAGGGGAAGACGGGAAGAAAAGGTCGAATAGAAAAAAAAAAACCGGAAGCCAGACTTTACTATCGGCTATTTCGACTTTTGGCTCTTAATTCATGTAATTGGCCCATTCAGCGTCGGCAAGAGAATGGCATGTCGGCAAAAATTAGATAATGTGACGGCCCGTCGCCGTTGGTTTGATTGGACGAGGACCGGTCTAGTCGGCATGGCAAAGGGAAATAAAGGCGTTCGTTGCGTTAGGTTGACATTCTATTTCGGGGGTTTGACAGTTCTTTGATGACGTTTTGTTTATGGTCCTATATCAAGAGATACATACTTTCATCAGACCCATTGGCTGGTAAACAAAAAAAGTTAGGAAAAGAATTTCCCAGAACCTAACAATGAAACAGTTTTAGGCGGGAAATCAGCGGCATAGCTAGAGTACAAAGCGAGAGATAGAGGGCATCCCCCCCCCCCCACCCGTTTGTTTCAGATCGACAAATTCGGGAAGGAAACAAAACACTTTGGCACGAATAAGTTTAAATCTGGGTAGAGATATCCGAATGCAAATGTGGAAAAGATGTTTGAAATTTGTTCCTAAATGGCTGGAAATTGGATAAATTGCCCCATTGAGGGTTATTTTTTTTTGCGCGTCCCGCGCGCAATGTGTATCGGTGGTCTGCGCATACTCACCGGCGAGCTGCAGTTGAACTCGGGCATTGGCCTAGGATGGGCAGAATTTTTCGACGTTCCAATGAAAGGGTCCCGCGTACGTGTGCGCGGTAGTCGAGTAATTACTGAAGCCCAATCTTACTGAAAATGTTGCACCAGATTGCATATGAGGGACGTTTCAATATTAAGAAATTTCCCACTCAGTAGGATATTTAATTTTCGAACTGTCGTATCTGCATGAATTCATATCGAATATCGGGCAGTTTGAATAGGTGACTCGATTTGTTTGCCCTTACTTTCGCTGTATAACCCTGATAACCCTTCGCTCACCGGGTGTGAGGGAAACAGACAACCAGACCACTGCTACGCGCAAAATGCGTGATTCTTCTTTACACGTTCCAGACATTCAACTGAAAAAATTGAGACACTCAGTCTTAGTATATAGGAAAAAAGCTGTTCACAATTAATGACTTAAACTATTGATCTGTCCCTCCGTTCTCAAGTTGCTTAGTCTTCTCCCCGGAATTATAAATCTAGTTCGCATATACACGCGTCTCATATCCTACAGAGCGCAATGAGACCATCTTGCGGCGGCCGCGGAGACATTTCACTACTGACCAGAAGTCCTCCATTTGAATATCAAAATAATCGTACGGTCTTAACCAATAGTTCAACTTTGTCAGTTTGGCATTTACTGGACGATACATCACGCTATGCTTCAGTCGGCAACTCGCCCGCTAATCTTACCCTTTTCCTTCCACCACTTTTCCAAACATCGTCATATTTTTAATTATATAGTCTCTCTCGCAGTGTAGTGGATTCGGATCGATGTCGAATTCCCGCGGTTTAATACTGCCCACTCAATCTTGATCGCAGACGGCGTCGCTTGCAACATCTGGTTATGCTTATCGCGCGTCTGTCAGCGCGAGGAGACAGGCACTCCGTCAAACGATCGAAAACGTTGAAAAATTACGTTGTATTTTATCATGTTTCTTGATATCAAGGACCATAATTTCTATTGGATGTAAAACAAAAGTTGAATACAACGCAAAAAAAAACACAACATGTTGTGGTGATTTTTTCCTCATGGATTTAGCATATAGAAATCGAATGAATGCTGGACGGTTCTTCAGAAAAACAGAACGGTGCCAGATGTGGGGCAACACGGTTCCTTCCCTTTGCCAATAGTCCCAGACGGCTGTGTTAACTGATCAAGGTATCCCGTCGATGGTCGTGTCATATCTCGTGCGTTGAATCGTGTCACGTATTGGGTTATTCGTAAACAATAAATTAGAACACAATGATGTGTAGTTGATCCCTTACCATATTTGTACAATATCGACAGCTCGAACCAGTCTATTAGGCGAGCTTTGGGCTGACAGGAGAACAATATGGCTCTCTCTCTCTCTTTAATTTTGCCAACCAACTCATCGAAGTTTGATGTTTATTAGTGTTCTTCTGCAGATTGTTGGGCAACATTTTTTTTTCTCCACAGAATTTAATCACCTCCCTTGACTTTCAACTGCATGCCTCCAACAACTAGGTTCGAGCCCCCTTCATATTCGCACATACCTGCTTTAATACATATTTGAGTAATTGAATTGGAAATTTTATTCTTTATAATTTGCCTCTATTGACTATCGAAAAGAAACACAACAACAACAAAAACACTGGGTTATTCCTCTTTCATATCTGTAACCTTCTGTCCAAGTTGTTAAATTTCGCATGTCTGAATCCATGTTGTGCTGCTAAAAAAAAAAACTGTTAAAATAATGTGGGGGCTTTGACCTACATTGACCTCAGGTGACTTTGTCCGCATATGAAGACTCAGGAGGAGACAATTTACTCTATGGCCAACCTACATGCCGATTATGACAAACTAACGGATTGTCGCACACTATTTTCTGCGTTAATAGCTCAAGTATGAATTCTCTACAGCATTTCGTTGCACAGCACATATACTGTGTCTAACAGGCTTTCCAGGTTTCGACCTCGGTTGACCTTGAAACTTGGACCAGAACCATAGGGATGACGTCCTCCACATGACAAACCTACTTACCGAGTATGGTGAACTTCCGTCCGCGGTCGTCACATCATCGACCATTCGTGAGAGTTCGGAACGGACTCTGTCCGTCTGTGTTCCCCCGAACCTAGTCGCATTTACCTACTCTGTAACAACCCGATATCAGACGTTCATAGACCGACGTTTTGTTTTCTCTGAGGAGTGTCACATGCCACTCCCCCGGCTTCACGCCCCTCAATGTAAACCTGACTTGACTTTTATCTCTTATTCATTGCATAAAGGTCTACCAAAGTTAGCAACAATCAGGCCGAATTCCAGCCGATAACTGAAACAATCAGCTTATACAAGTACTCTTGTTACCTCACACACAGGAGAACACGAGCCCCTTCAGTACAACTGTACAAAAAATCGATGCGGAACTTGTAAATATCCCCAAAACCCGATAACGAATGAACTATTTTGGAATCCAACTGGAAACTGGAAAAATGATTCACAAGCAATGAAGGTAGAACCTCGTTCATGTCATCTGCCACTAGGCACATCGAACGTGCTCTCTTTTGTTCATCTGTGATACTCGGAAAGTAAATCTGTTTACATTACGCATTGATCTACAAGAGCCGCATGCAATCCACTATCCAACTGTAAAGTGGCAACGGGCAACGCTTTCCGTTCTACGGAGGAGGGCTATTACCACTATTCATTTCCTTACGGTTCACCTGCGCAGTTACCCCGTCCGAAACAGAGGTTTGTTGTAGTACCATACAGATGCGGATATACCTATGGTGGCCGCTACTACATATACTAATTTTTTTATGATGCCCTAAAAGGTACACAAATGCCCTCATTTCTTTGACAGACAAGGAAAGACTACCATCCTGCCTTCGGTCGGCCCGGCCGTAGCTATTACCGTGACGAATGGGGTGGGAGAGGGAGTGGGATGGGACGTACCTAACTTATTCTGTTGTTGGTGGAGGGATGATGGTATTTTGGCGCTGCTAAACAACGATCTTGTCGCATTTGCCCTGTGGAATATGTGAGAACTGTCCTGAAACTGTCCATATTTCCTTTCCGCGAGTTTGGGGGAGGGGGTACCATAAACTCTCAAAGAGTTACCTCTGAACCAAGCTTGGTAATAGTCCCTGGATCCATATAATGCATCCTCAACCCCTATTAAGAAAAAAAAAATGCAGTCAAGAAGAAAACAAAATTGTTGTATTCAATGTAACATGTTTGGAATTATGTTAGTGCTATAATCGTGAGAAGAGCATAGACTCTAGAAGAATACTGCCTCGCTATGGAAGTGTGTCCCTAGCCTGAATGAAGACCAGTGATTCAACATCAGCTTCTTCAGAAACACCTTTTTAGACAGTAACGCTCATACTGGTCGAAATCGGTCACTGAAATATTTTATGGGCAGCTGTCCGTTGGTTCCACTCTTTCAATAATAACACTCGGACACTAATATTTTACTAGGTCCTATAATATAAACAGATATATATTTGCCCGGAAATTTGGGGGTTATCTACTGCCGCATATGATGCCCACTGTTTGTTCTTTATTCTCCGAGATATGAACAGATAATGTTTTAGTGAACATTTTAATTTGCAGGACTGTAAAATGAGAATGGACATGGGCGAAAAACGGACACCTTCTCAAGATCAGGTTCTGGTTATGAAATCCACCATCCGAAATACTCGAACGGTCACTAACAACTGTTGTTAAAGCTGGGAAATGTAGGCCGGGACCAGGCGCGTAGACGCCTCCCGAAGTCAGGTGTTGTCACCGTGTTTGTGGGGGGGGGGTGGCGGAGGGGGAGGGGGGGGGGGAAGAACGATTATTCCCGTTTATACATTTCTTCCCGGTTTCCCTTTGCTGACGAAAGTGATGGGAATGTACCACTAAGTTCTGAAGGCGTTGGAAGAGCGGGGCTTCCTCCTCTTACCCAGTACCACTCACCATAAGCCGTCATTACCCGCAATGCCAATTCTGTATCTTAGTCCACTTTTTGTCAATTCATGTCCCAACCGGATTGTCTCCCATGACTATTAGTACTCGTATTTCCCCTTTCCTCCTTCGTCATCTTCCCTTTCTTTGTTTTATTTCATAATTTGCCCTCATCTTCTGTCGGGGAGGGGTTAGCAACGTTACCGCTTCTACCCCACTAGTGTAGCTTCCAATTAGGCTATGTACCAAGTTGACAAGAACGGCAATTATATGACCTCTCTTCAATTTAGGTGAAAATAATCCTACTAAGATCCATTTTCCTGTCATATCTTGAACCGTGAACACTCTACAACCAATTTCCATAGATAGCAATTCGTAAAGATATTGGTTGAGACATGTCAGAAAGAATCTTCACATTGTGTACCAATGTGAAAAGTACCGAACACAGGGTTTTGTCTTTCGAAAATGGGTAGAAATGATAAGAAATAATTCTAAGGTGAAAAATGTTCAATTTGAGACAAATTTTGATATTTAGACGATTTTCGAGATAATTTAGAGTTTGGATATGCCGAATATATTGCCATAAACACACTACTCCTCCGTTGCGTATAAGGGGGACAGATTTGTTTTGAAGGGGGGGGGGGAAAAATCAAAAAACTTTAAAATTTCAAAATTTTAAAACAAACAAACACACGCCCGTTGTATTTCTCAAAACTTCAGAAATGGAAATATTTATAATTCCAAAAAGTCATTCCAATTGGGTGAGATTGTAAATGTCGCAAAACCTGTACCTATTGAACTCAAGTGGAACCCCCTAAAATAGGCTTTGACTAATTTTCGGATTCAAACCCCATTGTGCATT
Source organism: Sclerodactyla briareus (assembly GCA_026419785.1). NCBI lineage: Eukaryota > Metazoa > Echinodermata > Holothuroidea > Dendrochirotida > Sclerodactylidae > Sclerodactyla > Sclerodactyla briareus. Next base: position 27,158 of record JAODTK010005298.1, on the reverse strand, counting down.
TTGACACACTGCCTTATTCACGAACCACGGTATAACCTTGCAGACGCGATCTTGGGCAACTCCAGATTTCCCTATTGGTTCCGAAATGGGGGCGCTAGGTTTTTTTCCGCCAACTCCAATACTCGCGCAGAGCACTACGCACAAGACAGCAGGCATGTCCTGCGTATAAGCTTAAGGCGCAAATTTTACGACTGACCCATTTCGTTACCATAGACGGTTTAGAGCCGTATTTAATATCGATCAGAGGCAAACAAAATTGTGTTTTTTATACTCGGCTGTTTCGCAAGGTCAGTATACAGTATTTACACGAACCATTTTAAGTCCGCATAAACTCGGGTGTGATGCTCCGACCGACCCTGGCATCGTCGACTGTGAAGGTAGCAGCCCTCATAACCGTCACACTTTATTTTTAAATCTAACTTGTTGGTGCCACACTCCACTTCGTCAGTGGCAGTATGAGTATGTGCCGAACCTCTGGTCTATATGAAGGTTCTTGTGGTTCAATTTCACTGCGAAAATTGTTGGGATGACGTTTCAAACTGCAACCCCACTCTTTGCCGCCAGTATTCGTTCCTTTTTGGTGTACTTCTTTTTTTTTCTAATAAGTCGGATGTATCCTTTACGGTGGCATGGAAGGTCGATGGCAAAAGCGTACGGCGTCATGGAAAATGAATCCGTCGAATAATATATAAGATATATATATATATAATCTATACTATATATTATATCGTACTTATATTATTATATATTCCTTATTCGAATCTTTATATATCACCGATATGTATTCATATTATATATATATGTCGCTGTTTGGGTGAGCAGGCATAAAACCCTGCGTTAGCGTCCTCCGTCGAAATGGATATCGCAATAACAGGTGGTGTACTGTGTCGAGGCAAACTCCAGGACACCCTCCTCACAATGCCGTTAGGGAGATCGGCAAGGCAGACCAAAAGAATGTCCACATGGTCGATTGGTTAACGATCACAATGAGTGGGTAATAAGCACTGTTCTCATCCTTGCATTCGCAAATTTCGAGTTAATTCGTAGAAGCTCTCTTGGCTTAAACGCCCAGCCCACTACTCTGGCACGGTCCGGACAAATTTCGTGAGGGTCCATACTCTTTCAAGCTTACATTCGCTGACACTTTGATAGGCCGACGTACTTGGTGCTTCACTCCTCTCTAACTCCCCTTGTCCAGGGTAGAAGCTTTCTTTTAGCTTTCGTCCCTTTCTATACGACCGTTGCAATAACCTTAACATATCGGGTTAGAGTAATAATGGTGTGTGTCCTGTCCCGAGTGGGGGGGGGGGGTGGGACTTCCTATTATGCCTTGCGCAATGACCCGACCGCGAGTGTCGAACGAGTGATAGAGCTCGATCTTTTTGCTTTATTAGTATTGGGTAACCTACATGACGAGTTGTTTAATGATTGATTTTTTGCAACTTCCTGATATCGGGCTCGAAGACATATTTGCCCCTTATTGGTCCGTTATCAATAATGTTAAAAATCCATCCTTCATAACTGCAACCTAAATGGACCACTTTGAAGTGAGTATTGTTACAAATCTAATGATAACAGGCTCGCAAGCATTTGGAATCGAGGACACGAATGTGTAGCCTACTGATCCTTGCCAATGCCATATTTATATGCAGTGAATCGAATTGCTATATGTGTAGCACTATAAACGTCGTCAAGGCACGATAAGCTCAACAGACAGAAAACCAGTAGGGATTCATCTACTCCTTAATCAATGTTGGTGATTTCTGATCTGATTATCGAATACCCGATATACACCATAACTCAAACCATAAAATGAACCACCACTCTATCTTAAAATTGTCCCATAGAGACCTGCGACCCAAAAGCCATGATCAATTACTTCAAGTATCTATGATCAGTATTATTACTGACCAATGTCCACCTCCTTACTCATTTACTAATCACCTCCCACTCTTTCAAGGGAACGCGTGGCTGGTGGTTTTCAGGGAACGTTCATAGATGCACCCCTCCTAATTGGAGGATGCACAATTTGCAGTCGACATTTCTGCTCGGGTTACACTTTCAGTCAGGGTCTCGAGTAAACCCGCCCACGCTTGTCAGCAACACTCTAGCAATGGTAGGATCCTTCAGTTGGCTAACATCAAAGTTCTCGGAGCTTGATGAGGCTTTCCTAGTGAAGATGGAGCTGAAGAGAACCTTGACCAACAGCTCTGATATCCGTCGTGATAACTGGGCATTCATGAAGAAAACCTTACATTACATGAGTAATAACCCGGACATGATACACCGGTACTTGAGGGCCAAAACCGAATCATTAGCAATACCTGCTTGACACCAGTGAGGCATGGACATAGCAAATCCACACACCTTTCGTCACAAGTTAGTTTTTGGTAGGGCCGGTCTTTGTCTTCTCTGCTAAATGACTCCGAAAACTGCATGGACTAGTAGGCGACACTCCAGTTGCCTCGACTTACGGAACTAGTTGAAACACCCAATAGTACTAATGCCAGTTTATTTATGAACACTTGTCATGACATCCATTGTGGAACGCCAATTGGTGCTTTTGTGTCCTTGGTAAACCGCAACCTAATATTTTGAAGAGATAATAAACTGCAGTTTGCATACATATGATAGGATTCAGATTCCTCTTTAATTAAAACCTTTTACCGTAAATTATGTAACGCCATAGGTATACTGACAATAATAACAGTGACTAACATCAATGAGGCAAGTTTGCCTAGCCAGGAGAAGAAATACATTGTCATCTGTTCATTAACAGCTCAATATGCCCCAGGCGTTATAATTGACCCATCAACATCTCGAATATCCTAGCTGATCAATAATAATCATGACCTCAGGGGGAGAGGGCAATTGCTCTAATGCCCATGATTGCCTAATAGTTGACTCATGTCTCTCTAATGTTCTGGCAACCTGAAATTTATAAAACTTCCAAGAAAGGTACCAATGGCCAATGATAACACTTCCCGAGTATCAAGCTATAGCTATCCTCATATGTAGGAAGAGAGGCATGTTTGCCATATTTCAACATTAGCGAATAATGCCCCTTGAAACGTGGATTTGATACTGAAACTCCCCAAAGTTAACCCTTGGTCAATGATAAAACGACCAAGTGACCATCTTAATCCACATTAATCTGTATCAGGAGATACTTTTTTGGCATTTAAAATCAAAATTTGCTTGTTCAATGACCTTTGACCTTAATTCAGAACCCCCCACAAATTCGACCCTCGAATTATAGGCTGATTTGCCATCACCTCAGCCCTTCCCAGCGAAGATGGAAACGATAATTGAAGGCAAAGTCCAGCCAAATTAATACTCTTTTTGGTGTTTTAACGTCAAAGATGAATAAAAAAAAATTCATTCGAATTCAATTTGTTTCCAGGTTATAGCATGTTCGGTTGGGAAGATAGCCTTCCTCAAATTTCATAAAATTGGGATTTGGGCAAACTGGCAACCATTTTCTGATGTCATATCTACCAATATGAGGGAAAAGTTAAGACTATTTTACTATTTTCTTTTTTCTTCAAAATTGGTGTATATATATGCTGTGGTCACTGCACTGACGAAGACTAGTATTGTCCCGAAGCTCTGCATCCAAAACATATCAGAATCTCATTCGAGATTCCAGCCTATCCTTTACGTGCATTGTTGTTTTCACAGTTTTTCCTCTTGTCTATATATATAATATATAGATAGTATATATATAGATATATATAATAATATATATATATATATATATATATATATATAATATATATATATATATAATATTATATTATATATATATATATATATATATTATATATATATATATATATATATAATATTATATATATATAGGCGGGGATTCATTTTGTTTCATAGATGAGCCCTTGCATAACGAATCTACAGTGGATTTGAACTTAACCCTTGGAGAAACCCAGCCTTAGAGGGGATTTCACGTCGTTTAACGAAATTCATGACTCATTTTCTGACGATAGCGAAAGTACGGCAGGTCCACTATTCTCTTGTTGCTCATCGCGCTTCTCATGCAGTGTCCATGTGAACCTAATCACGACAGTTTTTGGAAATGACTTTTTACTGTTTGGCAATTGGAGCACGATTAGACGAAATAGACCCTCAGAGCAATCTCGGTCTGAGGAAAATATGAATTTTTTTGGTATGATCGACTTGTATCCGAGTCCACTTCCTTGTAGCCAATCCGTCTGTGCTGCAGTCCTATCGGATTTCACGACTTTAATGATCGTTTCACATGGTGTCACGTTTACCTTCCCGACTGTGTGATTCCATCGAGAATGGTAGTTTTCCCTCAGTTTTCCCTCAGTTTTCACTATGTCACATACGTCTCTGCGCCCTTACCGAGTCTTTTTAGCAGTCTTTGAAGCACGTCTATAAGACTGCGACGAATCCAACACGGAAGTCATCATCTGGACTCGATTGAGCCCATGCGCTTCATCGTCTTATCAGATAATGTCTATGATTGAGCCTCGTCTGCATGGGCGTCACCCATCTGATCTAAACGAACGGAACACTGCGTTCTATTTGACGTTATACTCGATGAGAAACTCACTAATTAAAGACGCCGGGGATAACAACTTCCTTCAATCCACAAATCCCTCCTCGAAGACGCCTTCCCTATAATCTCGCGCTGATCCAGCTGATTTGACGACATTTCAAGGGCGCTACGGCATAAGTGAGATCGATGTTGTTACCTGTTGACGTTTACTTGTCCGCTTGTGCGGTTCGAACAGCCGAGAATGATGTCCTAGAACGTCGAGAAATATGAGCCTTTTTCTATCTATTTTATTTATTCCGACAGCTTTGTCAAAAATTTGGATAGGCTTATCTCAAAATGATGATAGGGGGAGGAAGGAAATGTGGCCCACCGCCAAGGCACATTTCACGTCGGCCTATTTTTTGTGAGTGTAGAGGGGCTAGTTGTGAAGGGGTTTGGGCTGACATAAATGAAGGCCGCGAGCGTATTTGAGAAGATTTGATTAGGTTTTATAAAACGTCCTTGGATTCGATGGCTTTCTCTTCGAATATCTTTGAATTTCCATTGTACACTTGGCGGGACATCGGTGTAATTCTCGTTGGTAACGTGCAGGACATTGGAGTGTAATTCGTTATCACGAAGAGTGATCAATATGTGATATGGGAGAGCCGTCCTTGAAGATATTCGGTTGTTGGTCTAAGGTTTTAATGCCATCAAGAACAGCCTTGACTGGTTTTTCAAGCATTTCGGGGGGGTTTTCGACTGTACCGTTTGAGTCTCGTCGGTGCATGGGGTGATACAGTTCTGACCCTTTCGTATGAATGTGCTTGTACGGTACAAAGGTTATTTGAGGTCAAACAGATGACAAATCTGAAAACTAGGTAAACCTTGTAAGTCAGGATGGTTCGTCCTCAAGTTGAAATGTGGGTGTGTTTTCTATATGCCTATAATTACGATAACTTGATCATCAGCGGTTCGTGAACACTTTCAAGTCCACCTAGTGCGTAGCGTAGGTGTAACTGCTCGCAACATTGATATGTTGGATCAAAAGTTCTTAGCAGGCAATGGATGAGCTGGGAATGATCACTAGACGATGTTGGGGTGTTGATGTTATCTAGGGACTTTGTCAGCAAAAAGTAGCTTTGGCGGATAAGTTTGATAGTTAACTTGACACCGGAGAGTAGACGGACGAGTTTTTATGGGAAGCTGTCAACTTCAAAAATTCTCTGTCGCTGAAACAGTGAGTTGCTTTCGATCTCTCGCCAGAAAGTCCACTTTCGTGCCTCAAATTATACTGTCGTCACTGAATCACTCTTTTTCGCGCCCAACCTTCACTTGTGACTCTGTCGCCTAGCCCAATTCGTGGCCTAAGCTGTCGGAACCTATAGTGAACCTTCTGACTTGTGAACCCTGCACACGATGTTTCACTGCACCAAAACTTTCTGATGGAAACATGCACTTGGATTGGGAATTTAGAATAGATCATATCAGGACTGCAGATCCTCGGGGGGTGGCCGGTGATTTGAGGACCAGACCAAGGGATATCAAACTTGGAGAGGATCGTACGCCGCCGCCGAAACCATGCTTGATTATTGAAGTGTAGGAGGAGAAGTACTCAGCTGAAACAAACGAAGCATATTTGATTTGGGGGTGACAACACAGTTTGTCTGTCGTTTGCCCCTTATCCCATGACCACGCTTGCGGGTAATAAATAATCGTAACCATTCGGGACCTGCCCAAAGATCATATCAAAGGTAATTGAACAGAAGAAAAGGGTATCGTTTCATTCGCAGGCATACAATGCTTGCAACTCAATCTCAGTCGATGTAAAACAAGCGACACGTCAACGTCTTGGTAGATGCGGACGGCAATTATTCCTGTGACAAATTCACTGACATTACTTTCACCCATTTATTGTTTGTCCACCATTTAATGCGACCATACTGAAATTTGTCATAACCTTGGAATTCTTGGAACATGTCTACCCACATTGGCCTACTTAATACTGGCTATCAGAGACCCGAGCGCAACTGATTCCTAGGGCTTGTAGCAGTGAACACTGAACAGTGGAAACACACTTGGATCCACAATGTATGTAGATTCCCAAAGGCTCAATAGTCGCCAGCCAACCTACTATGTGAACGGTGATGATAGAATATTCCCCCCAGAACTGTCTGTTTCAACCTTTCATATATTTAATTCCGAACTCAAAAGCGGAGTAAAAGTCCACGTCTAAATGCTGCTGCGCTTAAGAGCTAGGGCGAAGGAAACAAACCCTCTCTCACAGAGCCGCGCTATGGAAGGGGTGGACTGACAAATTGGGGTCATTATTGGTATTTAATAAAAATCTAATACACACTAGCAAACAAAAATGTAACTCGGGCTAGCCAGTGGCATGCCTTATCCAGCCACTAAGTTTCAACCTGTCGCATGTCCGGTTTAAAGTTATAAGTTAACGTGTGAGCAGAACGGACGAACGAACGATACGAACAAACAAATTAAACGGAACGAACGAACGGAGACATGATGACTTGTAGGCTGCTCATTGGAGCCAGCTGAAACTAACAAATTTCACCGATGAGCGAGACCACCCTAACAAAAGAAATTGCTTATTGCATGGATATCTGCACGTGACGCTGGAAGAAAGAGTGCGAGACGAGGGAAAGGAAAATACAGATTAAAACAATTATCTTGCAGAAGCACCGAAAAAAATGAAATATAAAAACAGTTAACTCAGGCTAACAGCGCCCGCCACGAAATACACTTCGAACACCGATGACGTATAATCACCTTCCTTCCACCGCCAACTATAGGCCGACCCCGTGTCGTCTTCCTTTCGAGGCAAGTTCATGTGAATTTTTCTCCGACGGTAAACAATCTGTTACCAGTTTCGGAATTTGATACCTGTCATCGTGTATATCTCCGTTCTCCGGGCACCATTTAAGGTCGTTGGTATACCCGGCCCACGCCTGACTTTCTATTAAAGTTCTGTGCAAACTCGAGCCGGCACTAAGACAACGTGTCTGCGAAACCATGGGACAAGTAAATAAAATCTCTGCCCGGGTTTTACTCCAAGGATTGAGTTATTGCGTGAAGGATACGCGGTTGCCGAGTTTTCCCAGCTCAAACAATGGTCGTAACAACTAAGCACCTGTGTATTATTTCAAGTGACTTCCGATACACCAATCGTGCATGGCCTTTATAGGCGAATGATTGAACGGTTTTAGATGGTGTTGAACTTTGTGCCCTGCTCAGAATTATTCATAGCCGGTTTGTTGGAGGCGAAAATCAGACTGTTATCGAGCGTCTGGGGGGGTCGCTTTACAAACTACCTGCAGTTTTGTCATTCTTCTCTTACTGAGATAATTATGCACGAATGACACCGAGGTATGGGTCAAAGAGACCCATTTCTTATTTTGTTCCCTAATCATAAACGATTAGCAGAAAGTTTCGTTAGGGCTAGGATATGTCGGTTCCTATAGCGCATATTGGAATCTCAAATTGTTTCCACAACTACGAGGGTTAACGAAAATGTTGACGACTTCGGCTTCGCACCCTTCCTCCCTCACGGATTCCACTTTTCAATTCCTTTGACGACGTCCAAGACTATCAGTGCAGTCATGACTGTGGTGTTCTGTTGTTTGTGTGTGCTGTTTGTGTGTGGGTTTTGTGTGCTTGTGTTGCGTGTGCTGCGAGCGCTGCGCGGTGTGGTTTGTGTTGACGTCTGGTTTGTCGTGCACGAATACTCGACCCCCACTATTGGTAGAGGTTTTCCCTATGACGAGTTCTGTTCCTATCGTTTTCTTTCTGGGGTCAGGTCAAAGGTGCTCTGAGGTCGGGTCAGATGTCAAAGTGTGTAGAAACCTTGTGAACACAATAAGTTCAGAGCTTAGTCCGATCAAGCTGAGATTCCGGCATACTGCTTTCTCATGCATGAGTTAAAGAACACCTACTGATTTGATCATTTTTGTGAAAATTGAAATTGTTAAAAACTTATATTTTTGCCAATTTCAGCTTGTGGACACAATAACTCAACCCCCACCTGGATGAATCAAGTTCATACTTTTGGGTAGTGGGCTCCTCTGGTTGAGTACCTATGTGAGTCATCTGAGTTCCCCAGGTACTGTGCAAGGGGTCATATCCACATACAAGGTTCTCCAAGGGCAACTATTCCCTGGATGAAGTTACAACGACATAAAGGAACAACAAAGGGTTCAGCACAGAACCTTGTTGCACGCCCACCTTCGTGGAAATCATGACTGCAGAAGCGCGATCTGATCTAGCATTTGCATACATGGCTGAATAACAACAACAACAACAACAACAACGAGCCAGAATATACTGTATCTTGTCAGATACGGAAGGAGGTATCCACACAGAAATACATGAGACATTCTCTTATATCCTGTGACATTTTAAACGAGTTTCTATTCAATAGCTGATTGTGCCTTAATGGCGAATTTGAACATCTAAGTTGCCTGATTTCGTTTTTCGGAGAGTTCCGGCATAAAGAATGTGATAATAGCGAGGTAGGCCTAACAAAATCCCTTTCACTGACAATACCTTTCTCTGAGGACTGTCGTTGCAAATGGAATTCACCGATCCAATCAACAGATATTATCTCCAAAATGACGTGCCTATACCTGTAATAATTATGAATATACACCACCGGTATAGATATGTCACTCATCCTCCTCCGGCTTAGTGAAATATTCTCTTCTCATTGTTTATTCAATGGAATTCGTTCATTGTTGCCTGTTTAGTCAACTTGAAAACCCTCTGAACATCGACAACGGTTGTTTGGGCACGAAACCAAGAACGAATTCGTTCCCAGCAGATGTCCTGTCGGACGATTTCCGCCTTTCTGACACCCTATAGTGTGTGATTGGTGCTAGAAGGGAGGCAATTGATTGCGCTTACGGCATTCAATAACCGCATAAAAGCTACGATTTCTTGACAATTTTTTGCCACTGTTTCGGCGAGGTGTGGTAATACCACACGATCGATTCGTGGTGTTTTATTCTGATGTAGTCTATATAGATAAGACCGCCGAGTCAGTACCAACGGAACCTCCTTTGGTTTCCTTGCCTTGATACACTGGACCGGTGTCAGTAGACCAGTGGAGTTTCCACGGCACACAAATATGGGTTAACATACGATCAGAGATGGCAGCTTACTCGGTCGCCTGCTTTGTTTTTTCCGGGAGGGCGTACACGTATCAAATAGTAACCATCGTAAAATCTTAAAGGATTAAAGAAAACTCCCAAGGTATCGGCTATCGCACATCTCTCTCGAGTAGTCGAAGGTATAATTCCCAATTAAATAATGGCCACTCTCGCCAGGCTGGTCAATTATCCGTGATAAATTCGGAAAATAAAAAGATTGAAAAAATCGCTGTCGGTTGATCATCCTTCATTTCAGCCAATTTCGGGGTGTGGCTGATTATCCACTCCAATGGAGTGAATTTCACTCTTGGTGGTTGTAAGAGAGGCGCAATCAGAATTTTTACCCTTTATTCAGATGGTAGTTTGACCTGCTGATTCCGGAACATCACACAAATCTCTCTTCACGAATCCCAATTGAACTAATTTGTGACTTCAGACTCTGACCTCCAATATATGCGCACACAAAGTCCCCTCGTCGTCGGGTCCATTTAATTCATTAGCAGATACTTCCATTGAACAGGCGCGCAGTCCCAGTTTCCGAGTCAAGTGGGCATTAGGGTGATGAAAGTGATGAGCGGGTTTGGTGTGGAGGAAGGTGACCCCTAACTTCAGAGGGCATCGAAAAGGGCTGACTTCCTCGTACCTTCCACACCCCCATTACCCGGCCCTCATGCCGTTTTCGGCCAACTTTTCAACTTCAAACGTCCATTCCTCACTTCTCCCGTTTTTCCATCCAATTTTCCCTCGTTTTTCCCCCCTCTCTCCCCCTTCTTCCCGTTTCTTAGCCCTCGTTTCCCCCGATTTTTGCCTTCTCCGTTCGAGCTTTTCGTCAGGCTACGCCACTGGATATGAAAGGATTCGTCTGTACCGACCTTTCTCGGACATTTCGTCCGAGCGAAAAAAACTATGCAATTCCCAGAATACCTTTGAATTGCATTTTCTTACACCGCGGCATTTTTATTCAAGGCGGTCGTACTGTCATCCCGGCGATCTCGCCATAATACTTATGTACTAGGCCGCTACCCCCCTCTCAGACGAGATCAAGTTAGGCCAATTTGTTTTCGGCACTTTGCATCATTATTATAATTTCTATATAGCTTCGGCAGGGCAAGTGAGTTTAAATTATCATTCGAAACCTTCGGCATTAATATTATAATACTTTTCGGACACATGAAGTACATCCGTTTCAATACTGACAAACAATTATGAACACCATGATCATTCACTGCACGGAAAAGTGACCGCCGGTATGTTAGTCATAATTAACATGTTTTTTCCCCAACCGTGGGAAAAACAAAAATCCATGAGCCACCATCAACTATCCGCTAGAGTGAAACCTCGCATCGAAATAATGGTTTGTCAAGGTGAAATCGGCATTCTAAGTTTACATGGAAACTAAGAAATTATCATGCTGGGTGTGTACTAGGCTGGTCCGCACTTTTCGTTGGCCGAACTGATACATGTAACCAACACGCCAATTCTTGAAGGTCCATGAACTGCAACATGTCGTATTAGGGTGAGTTTGGGAACCGATGAATCCAGATCTATCTATCTATCTATCTCTCTATCTCGCTACTATCTATCTATCTACATATATCTATCTATCTATCTATCTATCTACTGACACATGTCAGGGACTATACACCTGAAAATTTAAACTGCAGGGAACCATATTTGACCCTTGCTAATTTAATCTTTTGGTGTGTAAATATCTCGAAATAATCATCTGCCTCAATGGCAGTGCAGTCAATATATTTTCCCTAGACTTCCAGAAAGCGTGCGTCTCTTGCTCAAATTGAAAAGTTTTGGCATTGTGGGGTAATATCCGTAAGTGATTCGTCCAGTGGGCTCCTTGATAGGGACTAACGATTTGTCATCTATGGGCTTTCGTCTCCTTGGCAAAATGTACTATTGGTGTTCCCCAAGGACGCGGTCTTGGGCCTTTACTTTTTCTGACGTATATTGACGATCTTGAAGTTCTGTGTTCAAAAAAAAGCTTGCGGACGAAACCAAGTTGTATCGGCGGTTGCTCCGAACGAAGATGTTGCAATTGGTTCAAAGGGATCTTGATATAAGTTCTTCCAAAATGGTCTCGCCGAATGGCAAATGTTTTTTCACCACCGTACGTGCGAAGTTATGCCTGTTGAACTCTTCCACAATCGCAACGCTTTCGTCAGTTAAATAGCAGAATATTCTCACGGTGAATTCAGAAAAGGACTCGGAGTTCATTTTTATTCGTCTTTGAAAACCCACCTAAGCAGTTTCTGAAGCGGCGAGGAAGTAATTGATCTGGCTTTATCGTTTCCTTGATAATGTATTGTTGTCAGGCTATTTAGCAACTTGTCAGATGGTGAACCTCGAAGTATGGCTGTCCAAGTTCCGGATTCGTTACTCCTCGCAAGATAGGCCTGTCATTAAAATGTTCAAGGAGGGTTTACAAGAATTAATTCACTGTCTTCGAGATTTACTGTACGCGTAGATTGGATACTTATTAGAACTTTCAATAGAACTGGACGAAATTCGGTAATTGTGATTCATATTTTTGAAATTGTATCATGGATTAGAAATGGCCTTCATTTCACTTATTTCTCGATTTTGTCAATGTTTCCACCACTCTAGGGGTCATTGCCTCCGATCTTCGGTGGCAGACGCTGTAGATTGGACATTTCGTATTTCTTCTCCTGAGTGGAATAGCCTTCTTGAGGATGGTTCTGTCCTGCAAGAACAGAGGGTTAATGCGTTCAAGAACATCGTGATTCATTTCAAAGGATTTTGGTGCGACCTTAAGGATCTCTGGTTATCTTTTCTTTTGGGATTTTGTACTTCATGTCCTTCCATGAGGATTCTATCCCTCCGACCCTTTTTTTCACTTTCAACTACACTAAAAATCAAACTAAACTAACTGAACTAATTAAACTCAACTCAACTCATCTCAACTCAACGAACTCTGAACATCCCTGCTAAACTGCTGGGTACCAATGACCACAGTAGCTTATGTAGTACAACCTAGTCGTCGATAGTGATGGAAGTCACTTTCATTTGTATAAATGATACCTATCGTGTCTTGAACTTATTTTGAGGACTTCAAAGTCTGATGAGTGCCTAATATTTGAAACGTGACCCCTAGACGACCTTTTGGCATCCAATTCGTGAAGCCATGTACGGACAGAGAAAAACATCAGTTAGTCAAATCTATGATGACTAAAGCAATTGGTGTCTAGCAGGTTCGTCCAGCTAGTATGACTAACCTTTGGGATGAAAATCCCGTTCTGTTGTGATCCTGACTAACCCGCTGAAAGATAACTAACTTTGCGGCAAAGACCAGGAGTATTTTTGGTTAGTCTAGCGACTAACCAAAACTATACGATAGACTACTTTGACTGCAAAGCGATTCTGTCCTGCGGAATGACAATGACTAACTTAGACTAACTTTGACTAAACCTACGCGGATACTACACTTGGCGGGAAACAAACCAGTCCCCCCCTTGCAGAGCGTGACTGGACCATGATAGGGGTGCCGCATTGGGGGGGGGAAAACTGGATAACGCTCATTATTTTCGAGTCTTCTTTATTTTTTTGCTTGCTCAACGATATCATCGCCTTCGTGCAAACTAGTGATGTGTCTATCACTTAGAGACCGAGGTGTTCAGTCGCCGTATGTTATTTTTTAATCTAGTCTCTCGCTGTCCTGTTGGTTTCAACCGTTTTCACACATCTGGTACACTGAGCCCCGGAGCCTTCCAAGCAGAGTCGTCATATTCAAACAAGTTTCGTCAGTGTTGGCAGTACGTCTTTGGAATGTAGCCGAGTACTAAGTAATTCAAGTTGTGTCGATCAGGTTCCGTTTAGCATCTTGATTGTTCATTTTCTCGTGTCGCTAATTGTTTCTCTTTCCGTTTGGCTTACCTGACATTTACAATGCATTGAGGAGCTTTGCTGGTGTATATTATGATTAGTTTACAATTCCTGCTCAACGACAATGATGCACACTTCATAGGTTACACTCAGTGTTTTAGTGTTTTTCCGTTCATATACCTGATTCTGCTACATAATAATTGCGATGCTCATACTGTCGCTGCGTATTGAATCAAATCAATACCGGCTTACCGAGAGTAGTTTTGGTTGGTTTTTATCTGTGCGCGCTAAAACCAGTACGCCTGTATATGTCCTGCATATCGCTGAAATGCATGGCGGAAGGAGCTCCATTCCACAATCTATGTAATCCTCTTATCGAAAGTTTCGTCAAGCGATTAAGTCAACTCCCCTGGACTAACTGTTTGTCAAAAGTTAGTCGAAAGAGGCACCAGATAGACTAACACCCCAAACTTAGTCATACGTTAGTCTATCGATAGTGTAAGGTTAGGTCCCAGCATCTTGACTAACATGATAGACTAACCGTATATTAGTCCAGCTCGCTGGACTAACGTTCTTGAGCAACTAGGTTAGTCTACTAGATAGACTAACGTATAGTTAGTCATAAAGTTTGCTCAAACGAGGCCCAGGATAGCTACTTTTTGTTAGTCTAGCGAACAATTTATTCTGTTCATTGTAGCATTAGTCAATGATAATCTTGACCCACTTCCACCAATCCATCTATCCTGTCGTAGTAGTGGAAGCCACTAGATCGGTTGCAAGCCGAAACTGTGAAATGAAGAATTAGCTTCTAGATTGGTTGAAGCGGCTCGATGGTATTGAGCTGAACTATGAACTGAAAGCATATCTGCTAATTCCACGAATAACTGCTAAATCATCCACTTGTGCTGAATCAAGCTTTAACAAATACAAATCACAAGTATGACCCGATACCATAAATATAATGCGCATTTTAGTTTTTGTACACCAAGATGAATTCCAACTGTGACAGACATGAAAAATATAGATAAGGGCCTAGTAGGCTGTCCTATAACATTAGGCAAAGCCTAACGCATCGTTCGAATAACGGCGCCAATTTTTGATAAACTTACAATTTTGGTCGGCGTCTAAACAGCAGGCCCAGAAAATAATTTTATGTAGGCCATATGTCGATTGTTTTCGGATTGGCCGTTCATAGCGCTAATTTGAATTAGCCCCGCTCAGTTTATTGATTAAGTAATGGAGTTGTTTGTTTCATCAAACGGACAACATTGAGAACCATATACAAACAGTTTGCTTCCCAATCGTTTTGCAACATTAACGGGAATGTTATCCATCATGCACGGGTACTAAACGTATGCTTTACGCATTTTCATGAAGTCAGGCCATTTTGCGCGCTTTCCATTGGCTTCGGCACTGTAATTGCCGGATCTTTGAACACAATGCCCTTCCTCAGGCCAGTTAATTTGTATAAACGATATAGAATCTGTTACTCACCCCCAATCATAATCACAAACCGGCTACCTAATATCCCTGAATATTAGCATGCGACTATAGCAGACTAGGTACGCCTAATGCATATATACACAGTTGAAACGTTCGTAAAGTTGAACATGGATAGAAATACTACGCTACCTTAGTCCTGGTGCGCTAGACTACTAAATGATATTTGGCACTCCTATCACGACAATATAATTTGAGAATAATTATCTGATGATGAGAATACAACGTAATAATACCTGGTGTCTGAATGTACTGCAAGGCTAGTTCGAACGTTTCACACGGCAATGAACTGCCAAGTTTGTTCACTATAAAATACGCCATCGTTCTTTACACGTGTCATTTGTTTTATAGTAACGGTGCATGGGGTATAATCAAGCTCGGGCAAATTTTTACCTACGGGAATTGCACGAAGGCTTTGTATAATTTTTTTTTAACGACCTCTGTCGCGCATATAATGGACTGCATACCTTCAACTGCCCTCGAAGTCTAATCAAAGTTCCCGTCCCTTCTCGTTCAGTTATACATTCTGTGGTAAAAATACCCGGAAGCATATCCTAATTGCGGCGATTTTAAAAGGAAGTAGGAACAACACCCAGTGTTGGCAGTCATATAAGCACTAACAGACCCCTGAGGGATTTCAATATATTTGCTATGTGCAGTTGATTAAATTGGCGCCTATTCACCATTGACGGAAAAAAAAATGATTCCTTGTAACTGGCATTACCGAACGAGCGTTAATAACCACATGTGTCATGCAATAAGGCCCTACGGAGGCCTCCTGCCCTGATAAGTGATACCTCCAAGAAATTATCAGACTATTTTTACTTTGTATCAGAGAATGACATGAAAGCGCAGTCTCGGCGGTGTACTGTGGTTCTTATTGCTTCATGGCACAGTCCTGCTTCCCCCCGCTGGGAGAGCTGGGGATTTTCCTTCCAGAATCTTAAAGAGATTTTGCTTCGCGATTCGTCTAGACACACTTCGATACACACATTGCTCGACACTCACCACACGCAATACTTCATCACAGTTCACACCCAGTGATAGAACCGTCACTTACAGTCGCCAAAATGACTACAACAAATTCTATTTAAAATTTTATCATGTCGCATTCTATCCCAAATGCTTGCTCGCGTAATCTGCGAGTTTAACTCAACATTATGTACGCAGGAGAGCGGAGTTTGCTTCATTCCTTTCACACTGTCTGTCTGTCTGTCTGTCCTGTCTGTCTGCCTGCCTGTCTGCCCTGGCCTGTCTGCCTGTGCCTGTCTGCCTGTCTCGATTGTGGTGGGATTTTTTTGTATTAGCTCTTGTGTTGTTACAAAAGTCTCTTCAGTGTGGGAGGGGGGTGTGGCACATATAAGACTTTAATTCATTAGCGTTCTGTATGTGTGTTCCCTGAATGCCGGGTATAACTCTGTGTGGTTGTTCACGGATAGTCCCGCTGGCGTCGTTGGCGACGTGACTGCGTATCGTGACTTCGTATACGATTCTGATGAAACATGGGAATCGAGAAAACGGGGCCATGGAATATTTTTTACATAGGGCCCCCATTTTCCGTTTTTTTGAACATCCATATCGCTTCATCATCCAAAGCGGATTGTATAGACATACGTTAGATTAGATTTCTCCGATTTCACAATGTGTCAGGTTGAAAGGAATAGACATTGGCTGCAACTGGCCTATACCTGTATTTTGGCATGAGACGAATTCGATGATGAACGATAGTAATTAATCTTCATTATGTTCAGCTAATACATAGCGCGGCCCGTGTTGTGGCGTATGGCTTTTTTTATCAGCCAAATGTGTGACATAATCATAGACATCGTTAAAACGGTCCCATGATTTAGTGTTGTGTGTGCTGTGCTATTGTTGACATAGTACTGCACATTCGAACATAACACCACAAAGATCGTGTTTGGCGCAAAAATGTGATCGCCATTGAAATGAAATTACTCATTCGTCATCGGCAGAAGAAAAGGCACGAGTTTTGAGACCAAGAGACCCATTAAGTGAAGACATTTTCCATTCAATAGATCAGTACGCTAATGAAGTAGGCCCAATGCGTTCATGGAAGCGACTTTTGCACTTTTATCTTCCGGCCAGGAAAAAAGGTCAGAGAAAAAGATGGACGGAACTTGAATCTTTCAGTGCCTTTGGGGCGAATATTCGCTCGGAGATTTTTGAAGGATACACCCTTCCCACCTGTTTCAATACAGAGGCCTTCTCCCTGTTATGGGAACTATGTGGCTGCCTGGCCCACATATGCTGACGACTATGCAGGAGGCTCACGCACGCGCACACGGCACAACGGAAGTTGTTTCCATTTTGTATAAACCGACCCGGATCCAGACCTCCCCGTAGCCAATGTGAGTTTTTCAGAATGATCACTATTTACTCGACCATCGCAAATACCGATGTGGCTGTAGGCAGGGACCACGTCGCCACACGAACTCGCCCATCCAGAGCTTGTCCGTTAGTGTTTCGCAAACCGGATCGATGTGGTTTACTGCACCTTGCAGGATAGGTGAACAGACTCGTCTGTAAAATGGGATCAAGTTTTGGACCCTCCTCGCTTGGACTTGCCCCCCCAGCGTGATATCAGGTGTCCCTGCGCGAAAGACTGGGCTCCTCTGGTCCGCCACGTTCGCGGTCAAATGGCGGGGTTTTTTTTTTTTTTTTTTTTTTGAAGGAAAAAAAAAAAAAAAAAAAAAAAAGGGGGGGTTTTTTTGTTTTGGGTTTTTTTTTTTTTTTTTTTTTTTTTTTTGCGTTACCACGCAAACCGGCGCAATATGCGCTGGCTCGTGGTATGACTTTGTCGCTCTTCTGTATGGTATCGACGCTACTTTTTACTTACTGGCGCTTTAGTGGTGTTTTGCATGGCTGACGTGCCTGTGTTTTGCTGTCGGTGCAAAGGCTTCGTGTCGTATTCTCGGTTGCGTCCACTGAGGAACCTCAGGCCTCGCTTCGTGGTTGGACATTGTCTTACATGAAGGATTCGTTCATACGGTCTTAAGTTGATGGGAGTTTTCCCACCTGGTCAATCGTGGAATGTGGTAGTACCACTGTACATCGCCTTCAGTTGTCCTAGACATACGATTAACCCCCTGTTGTTTGTGACTGGTTCCTTATCTATCTCCATTGGTCTATTCAGTAGAATGTTGGGTCTTCTCTGTACTTGTCTGCACGTTTGTTGTAGCACTGCGTCTGGCCGGAAGTTTGTGTATTTGATGGCGCATTTCCTTGTCTGTGTAGGCCATCTGGACAAGTGTGGGAATTCACACTGACGTGAGTGAGAGAGTGGAGTGTGGTTGGTGGTGGTGTTGGTGGTTGTTATTCTGTGTGCACTGTCTGTATGGGGAACTTTTGAAGTACTGGTAACGGGACGTATCATTGTTTCGTGGCGTTGCTTTTGTCTGTGATTGTCACGGTGGTCCGATCCAGAGGAATGACGTCCGTCGGATGTGTTGAAAGGACCCTGTGAGAGTCTGCTTATCTGGAAACATGCATCCCGACGGAGCACTGGCTCACGAACTGAGGTACTCTGTTGAGATTAGTCCTGTTTCTATCCCTGTGGATGGCGGGAGTGACGGATGACACTCACTCCTGACCGCGAAGATGATCGATGAGTCGATGTCTGACGCGAGTCGAGGCGTCAGAGTGCCCAGGAACGCCTGCACCTCTCGCATGCACTCCTGGATTCCGGAGCGGTTGACTCGATAGTACCAGGAGGCTTTACTGCCGTGAGCAAACAGGAGCTTATTTTGGCACTGTCATCAACCAGAGTAGCAATGGACGTATTTAACGTCTTGGTGTCCTGATAAGGGGACTAGTTAAGAGTCACACTACAAACTTAGCATGTTGATAATGAGATGGTGTAGTATGCGATAGGAAACAATAGTTTTGCGCGAGACTTTTCCCACGCCGATAACAGTCACCGGTCTCCAAAACGAGGGCGGTCTGTTTATTGCCAAATGTACGAGCAGCCAAGAGACACAGGATTTTTGTTTTTCAAGCAGACATCTGCTGGCGGGTACACCACCGACGTGTATATTTCCACGTTTAATCAATCAGTGGGGGCGTAGTCCAATCATAGGATATTGAAAGCGTTGCCGTGACCAAAAATACGTTTCAATAAGTTCCTTCTATCCGAAGTTTTAAAAAACGCATAAATGGTAGATATTCAACGCCCGTGACCTAGAAATGCCTGACCTTTGTCCGGGACCACAAAATTTTGCACATTTATGCAAATGTGAACCTCGGAAATACCCTGCACGTTTTTCTGTAACAGATGATGTAAGCTTATCCCCAAAATTTGGTTGATTACTGACATGTCTGACGAACTCCAAAAAATACGGAATTCATGTGAATCATTGGGGTTAGTCTGTGGCGATCACCCACTCCAGGACCTACGGCGATCACTACCGCGACAAGTGTGCTTATAGATTTCACTCAATCAAAGTGTTGCGTAAATGGGTATCATCATACAATAACACGAGTGACACAAAGAAAAAAAATGGAGGCAGAACATACAACTATAATATCCAAAGTGTAGATATACTACCTATTAGTCCCCCATTCAATTTCGATTCTCGGTCAATTCGACCTGTGTGTTTTCAGAGTGTATAGGCCTGCAGACCGTAATTACCGTATTTTACAGTACTACCGGGAATGAAGCCGCGGGTTTCCAGCACGGCGGGGCGGGCGGCGGGCGGGCGGGCGGGCGTGCGGGCGGCGGGCGGGCGTTTTGTGAAGACCCGTTTTTCCATGCACGTGGGCGGGCGGGCGGGCGTTATCTCGAGTCGGCACCTCTTCTCACTTTTAGTGGTGTATATGCGCTAGTAAGAACCGATTGTAGCCTACTATATCAATATTGTATTATTATTATTGTTATTATTGTTATTTTGTATTAGTTGTGTTGTTGTTGTCCGCTGTCGTGTCGTCGTCGTCCGTTCGTTGTTGTGTTGTTTTCGTCGTCGTTGTTGTCGTTAATTGTCGTCGGGTGTGTCGCTGTCGTCGTTGTCGTTGTTTGTTGTGTCCGTTTTTGTCGTTGTGTCGTTGTCGTTGTTGTCAAACACCGCTGCATACTATGTGTTTAAACCTACCACCGTTTTCATTTCTGAAACCATCGTTCTAAATTCAACGATTACGGCCACTATTACAACTGTCACAATTGACAGGTTTTGTAGATCTAATTAGCAAATCCTTGACATATCATACATCGGGTTTAAAAAACAGATGTAAATATGTGTTCAAGTAGGTGTCCGGGCGTTGAATATAGCACCATCTGTCATAAAAAAAATTGAAACAGTCATGAATGCTGTTTGGAACATTATTTTGAACCTAAAAGTGTCCTCTCTCTCCATTATCCCGCTTCAAGCCGGTAAGATTGCAGGGCAATTCCCGGGGGAATTGATTAACGAAATACCACGCGGACACGCTGCTGGCGGAAAAAAATCGCTACCTGACCGATTCGCGAGAACGCCCGCCCGCCCGCCCGTCCGCGTGCATGGAAACGGCTGCCATTGAAAATACGATTAGCGATTTAGACGCCCGCCCCCCGCCCGCCCGCGTGCTGGAAACGCGGCCTGTACATAAAGCAACGATACTGGCAGGCTGTCACAGACGAAAACAATAACCGTCCGTTTTAATGTTATTTTAACATTGCATTTATTACCCATATGATATTCGGTGACGCGTGTCATCCATATAGGTATAGTGTGACTTGCAAAGTTTAAGCCGTTCAATATCCAGTTTATATCGCTGTTTTGCGCTTTCAATGCAAAAAAAAAAGATTATCGAAATTCCTGGCTGATCCTGAATGTAGTTTGCTGTTTATAAACTACAAGAGAGTGGAATGGACCACTTAAGACTTAGAGCTTGGTTCATACCTGCCCACTTCCTTAAGTTCCCTTCATCTTTATTTTCATTCCTCTCCCATTCCAGCCGATGCTAACCATACTGTAGTAATCTAGTGTAGCGACTGATACAAAAACTACACTTTGAGAAAAAAATCTATTTGAATTGATTATATTAGGTCAAAATTCTTCATTTCGTTGAATAGTCCCTGTGGCGAAACATTACATTTTACGCACCGGCGTCTTTTTTTTTTTTTTTCGCAGCTGATCATCATTTTCTCCGAACTATAAATGATTCCGCGTGCTGTAATTTTTGACTGAATTCCGACGCTTATTTTTCCTCGATTTTTCAAGGCTGAACTGGAACTTTAATATCCCATATCTGAATATTGATTATCCAACAAACTTATCAACGACACAACCTAATTTTTTCCATAGAGAGAGTTTTGCATTTGAATACGAAACTACCCCCCCCCCCCCCAGATGCACCTTCAACCCGGGTTTGGTGCGTCTCCACCGTAGAAAACATTGGGAATCAAGGTTCCGCCTAATCGAATAGAAGCATAAACATGGAAAGTTGAAGCCAACCGAAGACAGAAAACAGACAGACAAGTAGACGGGCATATGACAATATCTATAGATAATATATATCTATCTATATATATATCTATAATATCGTATATATATATATATATTATATTATATATATATATATATATAGTATTTCTCTTATTACATGTTGATGGGGGGTTTGTTTTCTGCGGGTGGGAGGTGTTTCGCGCTACATGTGTCCTTTGAAGTCTGTCGTGTCCCCGGTGTCGCCCTGAACACCATACGATTACTGAACTCGTATATGTTATTACAACAACTGATTTACCTGGGGCATGGGCGTCCATTATAACCTCTCAGATATTTACTGATCATTTCCAGTATGTCAGCTTTCCTCGGCAGTTCGAATGACGTGGATTCTGTTGCATGAAATATTTAATGATGAAATCAATTACCATAAAACTAACAATCATGGGTCCTGTGTTATCCTCTACTTTTCTTATTTTCCATTGTCGTATGCATGCATTGTTTTCACAGAGTGATTCATGAGTGGAAACGGCAGACGTTTTCGCTCTAAGGTGTTAATGCTTCGAGAACAGTCGCTCTACTTCTTTCAGGAATTGTCTCAGTTCCTTCCTGAATCCTCTTCTACTGAACTAAACTAAACAAACAAACTAAACTAAACTAAACTAAACAAACAAACTACTAACTAATCTAACTAAACTAATACCCACAATGTTGTATAAAAATTGAATTCGTACACAAGTGGTCAATAAGTTGTAAACATGTTGAAATTATTTCGGGGGGAGGTCTATGATCGTCAACTTACCAAACAGTTTGTATATAAATATTAAAGTGAACTATATAGGCTGGACTCCCTTGTCGCTATGCGGTTTGTGATATTACGTGAACATCTCATAGTTTTGGAGAGACTCTATAATTGAGAGAATTGAAACTGTAATAAGGTGAAAGGTGTCATATAGATATCTAGCAATTCACGAATAAGGCGTCAAATTGCTCCATCCAGGAAGATATTTCCCATAGAATCTGTCTGACGTGATGCGGCAATATTGCCGCATCCGAAAACAGATATGAATATTCATTTGTCCTGCAACACTGTTGTAGATTCACCTAACAGTCTCTTCCTAGTTAATGACACCCTGCGCTGTTGAGTAATTTGACATTAGGTCGATAATTAGAGAACGTTGTTTCCATGTCTCGATACGATGCTCTGCAGTCATGTCATTCTCTTCATCAAAAGCTACAGGTTACATCACAACGAACCGCCGTCCGAACGACTGTGACAAATCTAATCCCAAAAGCTACCACCGGAGTTCTCATTCAAAGATCTCGAAATCTACATTGACAACTATTAATCCAAACAAAGCTTTCCTGTAGTGTAGCCGAGACAACAGGGATACTGAATTGCAATGAAAATGAAGCTCGGACTGGGAATAATTTTCAAGAGGGGGGGAAATGAAGTCTCCTATTATTTTCGATATGAGAGAACGTTTGCATTGTGGGTGAAAATACAATATGGTAGACTTATGAATTATTCAAATTCTCCCTAGACGGAACAATTTTATTCTCCCGAATAGGAGATCACCGGCGACCAACGCAGCTCAGTTATTGTCACGTGTCCATGCTCGTACTCGCATGCATCCGCCATTTATGGTGTCGTGCTGCATAATTATGAACATCCACATCAATGGAAGCCCAGCCTTCTCAGCCCGGGAATTCTCTTTTTCGGGGAATAAATTGTTTCCCGTTTAGGAAAATTTTGAATTATCATGAGACTGCCATATTTTTCTTGAAAATTTCGTCCAGCCTAAGTCTTCCATTGTTATTTTATGTTCAGGTGACCCTTGTTGCCCAGCTACAAAAAAGCTTTTGGTTTAGTAGTTGTCGATCGGGTGTTTCGAGATATTTGAATAAGGCTAGACTTTTCCGATGGTACTGTTTGGGATGTAATTGGTCACAGTCGTTCAACCAGCATTCGTTGTTGTTCAATCGTTAGCGTAACTCCTGAACTTGCTATACGACGTCAGTACATTGATATTGGAACCCTTAACTGTAATCCTCGCCTATTAGTAAATACCAAACCAGCGATGGGTGTCAATTAACTGGGAACGACCTGTTCTGTATGTCTGCGGAAATGTTATTCATATCTTGTATTAAATACGATTCTCCGACAGGAGAAATCCCAGCATTTTCCCAACAGAAGAATCTCCCGGACTGATTATACACATAGCGAGAGAAACAAAATCATCAACGAAACAGAATCCTACTTATTGCTTGTATTCCTCCTACTAATTTTACTTGCTCTCGCTGCAGTAGGTTTGTCAATCTTGGTCTCTTGCTCAATCTGTCCTCTCTACCGTCGTTAACGTGCCTGTAGAGAACTGTTTTTTTTTCCCACCTCTCAAGAAAATATTTTGGCGCATACCATAAACACCCTTCCGCTCTGCTTTTTTCTATCTTATACAACACTCCCGAATTTCATCACCACTTATTTTGCCGCAACTCGCAAGGAATAACTAAACGGAATACCCTTCGTATTTAAAAAACACAACAACCACGACAAATCTGGCGAGGTCCGGGCGAGCGGCATCGAAAGGAGCGAATTAGTTTTTGTTATTAGTCCAATAATTAGTGTGTCATCGTACCGATTGGTTAGTTAGTTTTAGTTAGTTTTAGTCAGTTAAATGCTAAAATCTAAATTTGTTCAGTGTTGGAGTCGAGTCCCAGCCATCCGAGTCCGAGTCCAAGCCGAGTCCTCATCAGCCGGTCCGAGTCCAAGACCGAGTCCTCACATCCGATTCCGAGTCAAGACCGAGTCCTTTTTGTCCGAGTCCCCAGTCGAGTCCCCGAGTCCCCATTAAAACTATTTAAGCTTTCCAGCAAAAGTAATGCCTAGTGTTGGATCCGACCACAATAGCAAGTTTAATTACAGTTGATGCTGCATCACAACATGATATTATTGCTAATCAGCCCAATGCTGAATTCATTTTGCATTGGAGAGAGCTGGATGCTCATCACGAAAGTTCATAGCAATGGCGATGTATTGCAATGTAATGAGTCCGAAACTAAACAAAATAAATTGCCTGAACAATCCATAAGATCCTACTGGACTCTCCGCCCTGCGCTACCTCCTTTTGGAGACCATAACAATTTTCCGTCAGTTTCTTTATGGCCCCCCCAAAAAAAAAAAATACAAAATCTTCTTTCATTTGCATTCCAAGAACATCACATTTTCGGAACATTCATTCCAGTCCAAATTCCATCAATCATTCGTGGTTAATCCAGAGTGTTTTTCAACTTTTGACTTAGCCTATCATGTATATAAAAACATGTAGACCCCGTTATCTGATTTTCTATCTCTTCAACGTGACTGATGGAATTCAAACATCCATCAATCTTACCACGATGGTTCTCGTGTGAAATCACTCACTGGGACCCATTGGTTGCGCGGTGGGGGCAACCTCCTCCCCGGGGATACATTTCGTACCTGTCTGTTTCCCATGCTCTCTACATGGATGAATTGAATAACAGGCGACGTGGCTAAGGACCCAATAATCTTATTTTGGTTTACAAATGACAAGGAACTGGTAATCGATACACCAGTTTAATTCACTTCAATCTCAGCGCTCTTTCGCTCCTTAGTCCTCAGGTACGTACGTGATGAGAACGGGTCTGCGCCCCTCGTTCCATGTATAGATTTCTCACGATAGTAAAATAAACATGTTCTCTTAAACTGGGATATGAATGCATTGGCAGAGAGAGAGATTTCACAGACTCAGTTTCGGATTTTTTTCTTTCAAACAAAATCTATACTGCCAACTTTGCGCTATGTACAATATTCTCAGGGTCAGGATCTCTTCTTTTGTGCTGCTGATCGGTACACATTACAACTCTGAATGTACAGCACTGATCAATTTGGGATATTTTTATGCAGATTTTTGTTCGTTGCGTGTTCCGAACTTACAGATATGGTCTACCCCCATCCCGTCAATTTCAAAAGTAGGCCGAGGTCCGACAGGTCATTTATGTAGCTAATTTGCACACTTTCTGCCGAAGTTTTATTGATTTTCATGGACTGTTTAGGATTTATTCCGGCGCTGAACGCGCACCGGCGGGTCGCTTATGGGGTCGCCTTGTTTAATATAACTAAACGTCGTACGGCGTGAAGAACAGATATCATTTCTATGGAAAACTCAGCTGTAAAACTCCCATCCATCGCTACACTTCTGTCATACCTTCGCACGATGGTCTTCGTTCCGATCAGGACTGTCCATTACATTCCGCGCCGTCTCTTCTTCTCATCAACCGTTTGTGGAGTCTGTGGGAAAAAAAGAGAGCAGGTTTTGTTACACCCAGGGGCGTCGGAGGTTTCGAAAAGTGGGGGGGACATATCGACGCAAATGACAATCTACGCTGAGCGCCACCATCCGTTGGCGCGGAGCGTACTAAGAAAATTCAGATTTTCTCGTCACCCCCAGATTTGACGGAAACGGCTCTTTTCCAGGCTCATAGCAGCCTCATCTACATGTTTGATTTGATTAAAGACAGACAAAAACGTGTCATTGGTGCTCCTACGATGATTTACCGATTCTTCAACATTGGCTTTTTTATTAACCTTTTCTACTCTGGTCTTTTTTTGTCTGGGGATCCATGGTCTACCGAAAGGTTCTCTGGTGGGATCGAAGGGAAAAGCCACTCGTACGGGACTCACGTCCATTTGGAGCCTAGAAAATTTGTACCCGAATTTTTCCATCAGTCATCTGAGCACTCCCGCGCGCGCGAAGCGCGCCGAAAATCAATTGCAGTTTTCCGAGCATTTATCGAAAAAGGCTGCGAAAATCTTTCACTTTGTGCCTTTTTCTCTTCCCAATTTTCGCCCGAATTTTTCTCCTCAGAAAAATTGGGGGGGGAGGGGGAGTCTTGCCCCCAGCTTCTGAATTAATGCGAGTGAACAAAATGATTCGAAATCATTACATCGCATTTTAGCCTACAACGCCTGGAATAAAAACGCCATCGCGCGCGAAACACTGATAAATTAGGGCACTTGGCTATTCCGATTCAAAATTCGAGAAACCGGTATGGAACATGGGTAATCATTCGAATTCGGCCCTAGTCAGGTCCATATCTTCACCTGGGTCCGCACCTGGAATTAGTGGATTTCAGACAATTTCCAACGCAATTATTGTTTGGTTAGACAAAAATTGAATCAGTTAGAGTGATACAAATCGGTCATGTGCTATTATTGTTTTTTATCACGGTCCGGAAAAGTGGGGGGGGGGGGGACGAACGATTATGATCCGGCGGCGCGCCGGCGGGGGTTTTGAAAGTGGGGTACATGTCCCCGCCGTCCCCCACCTGTTGACGCCCATGGTTACACCACGGATGGGTTCGGAAGAAGCCTCGCCACGTGACGAGAGGCCCGCTAATTTGCACAACTTTCGCACTTTGTTTGCAAGTTTGTCGGATTCTAACTAACTTGGTGCATGTAGACTATACCGGTTATCATGTGGTCCCCAAGGCAGTGAGGTAATTTTGGGGTCAACTGGGTTAAGTTTGAATAATTCATGTTCAGCGATTTTTCATACCCTGTCGAATTCGAACGAAACTTGTGAATGTAACTATATCTGATACCCACGATGATACCCTGATTGCATATAAGCCAGCTCGTGGTTTTGTAATGCCATGCTCACTACT
>JAODTK010005293.1:0-24349 GCA_026419785.1 Sclerodactyla briareus | reverse complement strand
TGGACAATATATTCTGTAGCAGACTCGTAAGGAATTTCTAGAAGGCCAATGTTCCTTAAATGATAGTGCAGATTGGCAAAACAGAAAGAAATGTGCCTATCATTATTCAGTGAGAATCAAAGTAAACAACCCAGGTCTTAACAGAACAGAGTGAGTGGTGACGGTATCACAATTTGATTTTCGGGATATGATCAGGAACAGGCATATACTTGGAGGAAAACAAAGTCCCCCGCTGTCGTTTTTGCGCATTAAGATTTGGAAGTTTGTTTAACGCATGAAGATCCTAAGATCTTCATGCCAACTCAAGTTTTTCCTGCAGCTCTCAGGGCGTCATGACTGTCATTAGGATTGAAACTAACATGAGCTTTGTGTTCATCGCATTTTATGAATGGAACATAATTCCATGATGACGGCAGAGTCTCCAAAAGGTTTTGGATTAGAGATTGACCAATGTCGGTTCCCAATACAGATCCTGTGGAAAACCCCTACCGAAGACCAACGTTAGGTGCGATGCGCAGAGAGGACAACACTGAGTCTGTTACTCAGTAAGAAACAGAACAGTTCAAGCAACAATCACAAACCCCGTAGTGTGCTAATCTGTTTGAAACGTTGTGATTCTATGGATCGAAGCTGATGAGAAATCAAGCAGCCACCAGCATTACGAGTCCAAAGAAGGTAGTATATCATCCTTCCACTGAGAGGAGAAAGAGGTCTTTGGGGAATGGCCTGAATAGGCGGATTGGTTAGAGTCGATCAAGGAATTAAGTGCTTAAGTGTTCAGTGAGCTTGTATGAACAACCCTCTCTAAGATCTTCGAGCGGAACGGTAATTTGAAATAGGACTCAAATAGTGCCAAGATAAGATCGACTAGCTTCGCCGAGATTCGAACTCGCAATTCCTTCGGTTACCAGCACGGCACCCAACTGGGCTTATTCCGTTCTCCACCTAATACTGTAGGATCCTGATGGTGACACTGGCCAAAAAATGCATGGAAAACGCATCATTTCTAACGTAATGGGAAGCGAATTTCAAGTTTGTAAATCAGTGCTACTGAAAGACTATTTTTGGGAATATTTTTTGTCCACTTTAATAATGGGACTAAAAATGTCTGAACATATGATTCAAAGTGTAGATGATTTGGACGAAGGGTCGAAACGCGCGGAAGTGCTATTTTTCTGCAATATTGGGGCAAAAAAAAAAAAAAAAACTAACGCTACGTGCGCAAACCGATGGTGGCGATCCATTTCATACTCTATAGGATTTGGAACCCCGCTCTTTGAAAATCCTGCCTCCGTCTTCTGCCGGCGTGGACTGAGAATTTATCTAGTGTAAGGTTTCAGATTTAGTTTCGATGAGCCCGGCAATCTGGCATGCTTAATGTAAATTTTCACACCCCATTTTTGAGTTCGTTGGATTAAGAATAAGATGTGTCCGCTACTTCACATTAGGAATATCGAAATAAACGTTCATCCAGACCAGTATTCCTAGCTGTGGTTTTGAAATTCTACAAGAAATAGCGGTATCTTCAGCGTAATTAATCACAGAGCAATTCGAGCTTGAAGGATTTCATTTGATACATTATGAAAAGCAATGGTGATAGTGGATCACCTTGTTGGAACACGATATAATATCGGAGGTATTAGAAAGACCTTTCTATCCACCTGGACTGTCTTATCATCCTAGAAAGTTGGTGGCAATCCAAGAACAGCCATGGATCGATACCAAAATCGGAATATCATTGATAAAAAAAAGTTGGCGAGTGTCTCCATACTGGTAAGCGCTCCATCTATATTGGTAATAGATCTTTTGCATGCAAATTAAAAGGACAATGTCTGGCAAGATCAATGGACCTGTAGGTGGTTGGTACTTGCAACGTGGGTTTAGCGTCTTCAGGTAAGGTGCAGTTCTTGCATGCTCGGAAGCAGAGGATTTACCATGTCAATACGTTCATGACATTTTAGGAAAATACCAGACAATCTGTTTTTCCTTCTAGACGTTGGATTGTCCTATCTACTAGCTGACAGTCTCGTCATCATTTCCGTTAATGGTATGCATACATCTGCAGCAAAAATTAACATAATCATTGACTACCTCAGTTAATTCCTGTAGGGGCGTGTGTATGTGCGGGTAAGATGGAGGATTTGGAATGCGTTTACTCATAAACACTACCCTAAGGCGTACTACCTCTGTTAGGATGTCAGTCGACCCTCGGACTTTCAATCACCAATTCACGTCGCCGCCGACGCCGCGTAGCGTGAGTACGTGGGGGAAGTTCTATAGGAATGGCGTAAGAATAGCGTGCACTCCCGAATTTATCGCGTCGCGACGCGTGTAGTGCAGCATGTTAAGCCCAGTGCGGGAATAGATGGGGCTATCAATCTTTGGTATACCAATATACCAACATATGTTTGTTGCCTAAGGCAATCACCGATTGGTTACGTGTCATCCTGCACATATGAGTGAATGAGGTCGATACGAGGTGAACAAAGAAAAACGCCTGTTTCAACAGGCTTTATAGAACCGCCCATCAGCCCATACCACCAGCTGACCAGGGGATGTACAAGAACACGAGACCTGTGATCTACGTGATGTCCCGCATATTTCATTCAGGAGGTAAACCAGTCAGGCCCCCGCAATTTAATAAAAATGTCAATCGGCAACATTCGTTGAACCAGAGGTCCTAAAAAAACGCAAAACCTTACGAAAAAACTTAATAACGGAGGTAAAAAAACGAGACACTAAATAAGTTTTTAAGACAAGTTGCTTCCACTATTTTAGTCTGCTAACTTCTCTTGCTCAACTGGTGTCAGTTTTCAAAAGAGTACATGGTGGCTGTATGACTCCAACCCTCCCATGTACGCTTATTACGTCCGTACTTGTGTCGCTTCTTCCCTCGATCCTCTATTAGTGCCGGTAAAAAACCATTCTCCGGAAAATAGCAGCATCCTATAGTGCCTCTCCAGTCCGCAATCAAGAACATATGGTTTCCTCGAGTTTGCGCATTTCATGTTATTCGGGCATTTTATCATTATTATTTATCACTAATACCCATTTCCTGAACAGCCCATATTTTCCTGACTGTGGGTCCTGTTAGTATTTCGTCTATGATGAATAGAATTGAAATCGCATCGCATCCAGGTGCTCCTGTCCAAACAATAACCCAAAGATGTGTTGGTGAATCCTCGCCGATATGAAACTGTTGTAACACTTCGAATGCTTTAAAGAGTGGCCTAGCAGAAAAAAAGGCAGGTACTTTCATATTTCGCAACATCGATTCTCTATTTTTGCCATTGACCTCTTCTTGATTGAACCCTGCACTACTTGTCCACCCTAACAGTTGGGTTTGTCCCCTATTTTCTCCCAAGTGTTGTATAGCTTATGGCCTATAGCCGATATAAAATTTGCGAAGAAACGCTAGTGAGAGCCTATAGTGACAATCATGGTGAATATGACAGAGAGGCAGGAAGGGCAGAAATCTGGGTGGTGAAATCTTATAGCTCCACGGGATTTGAACACCGCGGAACACCTTGAAATAACCTGTGATTGGTCAGAAAGAAATGGTCGCCCTCCTTACCTCTGCACATACTGAACCAGATTTAAACCCCTTGTTAATGTTTGCGTTCAAATCTCCATTCATCTTTCTGAAATTTCCACACTTGATCGTAATTCAGTTCATCCATTTGGTGAGATATGGAACCTGTACTTCTCTACAAACCGACATTATATATATAATGCATGCATTGTCCTTTTGCATTGACTCACTCAAACAGCAATAGACAGACGATTAGGCTCTACATCGGAGAAGTGTAATGCAATGAACGCTCGATTTGCTGGAAAATAGCCAGGAGGAAATACCATTTTCATCTTGACAAATTTGACACTATCTATAAGGGCAAGAACAAGTGCATGCCTTATGATAGGAGTAAAGTTTCCAATATCCTAATAGATTGAGGCCAAGGTCCAGTACCTCTCAATAACTGATAATAAATTGTTCTGTTAGAAAAGGCCATTCAACATTTCCGCATTTTTTACGTGCGCACTTTCTTTTGTATATGAATAATGAACAATATCGCTATTATGGGACTACTGACTCTAACATGTTATATATACTGTGATCCATATGAAAATGGGTGCTGAATCAAATGAACTTGACTTAAAAACATGACAATTTAGAGACTAAATTAGGACTTGTGGCTTGTGAGTGTGGAAAGCATAACTTTGGTTTTCTGTATTCATGATCATTGGAAAGAGTTTTTACAAGTGTCAAACTTATCTCAAGATTCCAACATTTCTCAGACTCGAATGAATAATGCAACAAAACACGAGAAACCAAGGAATACACCTTATCACTCTTAGAGTAACACTGAGCTCCCTCGCTAAACCCTTGTTTTCCATGGTTCAGACCTGCATTTTCCGTTACCCATACCTTACCCCCCCTTGTAATAGAGCTTGCAATCTTGAAGTAATTTCACAAATATCCACCAGGGCCCCAACACTTTGACCTTCTTGTCAGTGGTTTATTTCTGGGAGGCGAATTGTAACGAACCATGAGAGATTGCTTCAAAAACCGAAAATTTTCTTGGTCCGGTTTATTCCACCGGGGGGTGGAGGGTGACGGATGCTACACTGTGACTCCACCAAAGAAACTTGCGAATGTTAGTGATATTTGGGTATGAAGATATGGTTATTTCTGGCTGTGAACCACCAAAACTGACAACTTACTACCAATCAGGGCTGGTATGCCAACATTCCGCAATATTTAATTCTCGAATAGTGTTCGAATTATGACAGAAAACATTCAATTTGGACCCTTCAGTAAATCTAAATGACACTCCTATTGTTGTGGTGTCCTCGCCCCCGCAGGCCATAGACTTTTAACAGATTTTACTAGGTACAAGGAGAGATTGTGTTACAATATTGATTGTTTTTTTCCTAGACGAGCCGAAAGAACTCTCTACAGTCATTTCCGTGGTCCCGCGCGTTGCGCGCGCGCGCGCGCGGCGCGCGTGTGTGTGTGTGTGTTTGTGTGTGTGTGTGTGTGTATGTTGTGTTTGTGTGTTGTAGTGTGTGGTTGGACGGATCTGATTTCCCCGCGATACTAACGAACGCAAGCATGTATCGAGTTTAATTGTTGGTAAGTAGGGTCCCCGTGTAGGAGAGAACTACATTGTTTTTTGGTATCAATTTAAAAGGATGTCGGCAAGGGGTCAGGAATGGCCAGATCTTCAGTAAGTGTTCTGCACGATAACTGGTGAACGCAGACGCAGATATTGACTTGTAAGCTGTATGTGGGTCGCATAATATGGAATTATAAGGGGAAGAATCTGCTGGGTCAGGTCAAGGTCCTTCAAGGTCACTGAAGAGGGATTTTCGTATATCTCCGCAACCAAACATTTTCAGGGGTTAGGGAAGTAATGGAGACTATTGTTCGTCTGTGGTAAACCTGAATGTTCTACTTGATCCTATTGGCCTTTTTTGTCCTCATTTGACCTAATGGCCTTATGACCTTTGGGGCCATTTTTTATGAAATGTCTAGACTTGTCGTGTGCCACAAATCAATATCAACATGCACTGACTTACTAAACACTTCTTTCACACGCTATTTCCAGTTAATGATGATGTCTTCTGTAAATGGGTGATACAGCCTCTGAATCACTGAGACGTCTTTGACCTCATTGGACCTTCAACCTCATTTGACCTAATGACCCTTGTGAGCTCCTGGGGTCAATCCCTTGTGACGACCAGACACATCTTGTTTGCAATAAAACCATGACTTCAATTGCACGGACGTGCTAAAACACTTCTATCACACCTCCATTATGTCCCCCGGGAAGCGTGAAATACTCCGTCTGCTGAGGGTTCTTTAGTGCCAGGACGGGGCTATACTGTGGGTTTGGTTATTGCTCAATGCAAATATATAGATGGCTTATACTTGCCATGGCTGTTTTGACACAATGAAGTTGATATTTGGATGAAATAAACTTTGAAGTAGTAACATTATTTTGCTCTGATTGCGAAGTTAAATTCCAGTTTTAAAAATCTTGTATTGCTCGTTGGTTTACAGTCCTGAAAAATGTATATAATCTAGGAAAATTTTATATAAGATCCAGCGTAATAGGTACCTTCCCACCTCTCAATTCCATGGTGATTTTAGCTGGAGCCAGGCTCCGTTTGGGCGAACGTGAGTACAGCTGTTTGGCGCCAGGATCTGCGAACTTTCATACATGTTGGAAATTGTAAACGGAATTTTTATGTTCGCACAAATTGAGCCTGGTTCCTTCCCACTGATCACCCTGCTCACCCTACAGTTCACACTTCTTCTAGAAAAAATTGACCGCGCACAGTGCCACTCTCCTCCATTCCACCCCCCCCTCCCCCCTCCGCACTCTTCCCCCTCCCTTCCCCTAGGATAGTAAGGGGTGGTATTTCCCGTTGCTTCTGTGCAGGGGCCAATATTCTCTCAATTCCCTAGGAGAGCTACCTAGTTAATCGACAGTCTATGAAATATCCCTAATGTCCTGCCTTATGGATAAATCAACAAATTGACAGTTTTAGCACCATAGGGAGGGGGGACAAGTGATGTAAACAGAGCTGGATAAAAATCTTGTCTGTCAATAACATTGGTTTATATTGGTTTTTGTTTGGTTGCAATGATATATGGAGGTACAGTCTGTTTGGTTGTCCAAATTGACTTCCTGTGACTATTTTTAAGATTTTAGCAGTTTATTAACTTCCAGGCTGATGGCTCTTGTGGGGCATCTAAATGCTTGCACAGACACACATTATGGGGCTCTTGGCATATGTGCGCATGTCACGCCCAGTGTAAACCCTTGTGAAGGGTCCAATGGGTTTTTTTTTAGAGTGCATGACCTCTATTGTCATTTGGCCTGTCTATGTCACTTAAGATCACCATAGGAGTAAAACCTGTAGCAGTTCCATACATGGCAGATAGGTTGGTCATACAGTGCACATGGTTCCTAGGTCTGGTCCAAACTCCGGATATCTGAAATCATCGATATGCGAAAATGCAAGGGATCACTACGCATTGCTTTCTTGTTGTAAGGTCCCTGCTCGGTCTGTCCAGGTCCCCGTGTGAATACCCTCGCGAGAGGCAGGAAGGCGTATTAGCATTTTGCATACTGTTGACTAAACCTTAAAATGATACATGTTTTAGGTCTATATTTCTATCCAAAAAAATAACATTTTTTTAAATAGCTTCAGGTATGTATGTATACATGTGACGTAAGGTGTCACAACGCTTATTCTAGAAGATTATATTATTTGTCTCTCAACATGACAGTCATAATTCCGATTTTTGTACCAGTTTCTGCCTCTAAACTTTCGATGTATCAAACCATTGTACAAGTTCTTATTTATGGGCCGTATTGTCCAATATGCCCCCATGTGGAAGGGGGACATGTACATTATACGAGGACTATTTTGCTGCGGTTCCAACTAGAACGCATGTGGTGGTATTCCAGCAAATGAAGTCTTTGTGTGAAAATATGATAAGGCCTATATAGCCATTACTCTCAGATTGATACCGGTTGATAAATAAAGCATTAGGATTAAACTGACTGACATGAAAGTACCGATTCACTGCACATGTTCAATTAATTACTATAATGAATGGAATCACCCCATTTATCACATTGCGCAAACGGCAGCGTCGATTATTTCAAAGGGCTTTGAGACCATGCCGCCGCCATCGTTTGACGCCCTACCTTCCTTTGATCTATTTCTATGGGTCAACAGAGGCCATTGGGGCGTGTCTGATCAAGGAACCCTGGCCGCCAAGGTCGCAGCCACTGTGCTGACGTTGGGGGGGGGGGTTCAATAGCAAATTGGGGCTGGGGGTCCGAAGCAGGTGATGAGAAAATTTTTGTGTGTAAGAAAATCATTATGTATTGGAGGCCTTCCCAAAAGATTGTGGGTCACACCCCCGACCCCTAGTGGCTGCGCTCGGTTGTGGCCGCCGTATTGTCCGTTAATGAACACCGAACGTTACCTCGCTCCTGTTTTCGACTAGTGCTCAGAATGATATCGAGGCACTCCCGGGACCACGCGTCCCATACCCCCATCCATAGGACGTCAGGCGAACCAGTCCAGATCCGACCATTCTCTCGGAATCTGGAAGGTAGGCGGACTGGCTCACAACCGACGGACTGACGGACCGGACTTTTCGCAGATATGAAACAATCATAGAACTTAGAACTGACTTGAAGTCCACTGCCTCAAAGCCGAACGATGAAGTGAAGACAATCCATCCTCGCCCATCACACACTCATTTTCGGTCACAAAATTCGTGATGAGATGATTGATGAAGGCGAGTGAATGCCAGTATTACGTACTGTGTAAATCCCTCAGATAAATTTTCTTCATTCCCCATTTCGAAGCTCATAGAAAAAAAGGAGTGAGTCCAATGTGCTGAATATTCAGCCTCTTTTTCAGACGGCAGTTGGTGAATGGAATTAATTTGATATCCAGCGACCTAATCATCCATGCCTACTATAAAAGACCAAAGTTCGCCTTCCCCGCTGTTTGGTGCTTTTTCGAAACTGGTATATACCCGTAATTACGATAAAATGATGCGTGCACAATTTGGTGACTATTTAAGTGATACTTCGGAATTATCAGATGACTCCACACTTCCACGACTTGTTTCGAAATGGCGACGGTTCGATACTCTCAATTCAGAAACAAGAGTTTTTCTGAAATGGTTTCATTCATGAATAGGTAATTAAAGACCAATTTGTAGATGAGAAGATTGGGACCCCGAATTCATGCAATTGAATGAAAAGATATCATACGTATGGAGCAATTTCACAGTGGAATTGTGCAGGCGTCGTACGTTGAAAAAAGCGAGGGCTTTTCCCGTAAATCACCACCCATTCATTGCGATGATACATAGAGTTTCGATATGGCCGCAAAACGGCCCGCTGTATTGACAAGTGCTGGTGTCGAAAGTACGCATTTCACCAGTTGTGCGGAACTCGTATGTACGGTATTTACGAGTTCGAAAAACCATATTATACCCAGATAATCGAACTTTCGCATGACGATGCTGGCATCTGCATGTGGCGCAACTGAGCAAATACGAAGTGGACAGGTCTCAAAGCTGAGCAAAATGCATAAACTGTTGCTATACTACAGGCTGCAAATGTGGTGAATTTTTCAATTAAACTCCCCCCGGTATGCTCATCCTGAGTACACTGTGACGAATCAACGGAAACGATTGGAGAGTTGATGCTTGTTAACAGGACTCGAGATCACTGATGGGAACTTGAGGGGGGTCATACCAAAAACCAACACGACAGTACGTGGTGAACACTGGCAAGGTTGAATACATTCGTGACTAGAACTAGCGGCCTTAGTTTAAGGCCTATAGCCTTCGATTCTGTCGTCACCCCGTCGTGGGACAAGTTAAACTTTCATGGTCGTCAGCCGTTTCTACCCTCCTGAGGACGTTTAGCCTATATCCGAATCCTGTAACCAATGATCAACCCCTGAAGTACATTAGCTGCACCATTTGTCATGTTTTGCTGTTGCCGATTACTCTCAGTACCCCCGCAGCTGAGATTTCTCAGTATAGCCTACTAATCAATGGACTATCCACACCCTGTACCATTATCAACGCCTCATTAATGAAGCAAGATTTTAGTACATCACAACGCTCTCTCCCCCTCTCTCTCCCCACGGGTTTGGCATATGCTTCCCCCGGTGTAGTGACAGACTGCGGCCGGTAAATTACCTACCGTGTAATCACGTACAGAGGTTCGTAGTGGGATAACGTGTGCTGTTATCTGACGAGTTTTATTTGCCCTCGACTGGATCGACACATGCAGTGTCCACAGTCTTGACGATGTCTTATACTATGTATGTATGTATGTATGTATGTAGGTATGTAGCCTATAGAGGCCTACTGAACTAAATTTCTATTGATGAAAGAAATTCGCAACAACTGAAGTTTGCTAACAAGAAGCAAATCAAAAAAAAAAAAAAAAAAAGCGGGGTGTCCCGGATACGTTACGCTGATATATTAGCCTGGCCTCCTGTCGTTAGATGTAGTTTTTGTCTGAAAAACATATGAAATCGGAATCGTTGGATGAACAGCAAAGGCAACGTTCTTTTTCTTGACTTGTTCATGATGGGCGCTAGGTGAATGTCCACCATTCTATTTAGACTAACTTGCTATTATAATAATATCATGAACTAGCAGAATTAACCCGAAGTTGCTTCCCTATGTGACGGCAGTGACAACATATTTTAATCATAATGTCAAGACTCGTACCAGCTTAATTCAGTAATTGGAATCACTTTGTACTAACGAGGACCCTGCTTGTGCCATTTAGTCGTGTGACTGCTATTTATATGGGAACTTGAATTACAATTTGGGAACTTTCCAGACAATTTGGACGGTGGTCCTACTGCCGTCTGGTGTCGTTCATAGAGAAGAAAATAATTTAATACGACAGGATATAATGGCGAACCAGATTTGCTGGATAAACTTGACAATTTTCGTCTTTTTCGCTTACATTTCCTTCCTGCTCACTGTCCAAACTGACGAATACATCCATATGGTGTACTGGGAATTTCTCAAGGAATCATGCGCGATGGTCACAAGCGTCGGCCAAATGTAACTCATATCGACAATTGACTCTACCCGTTGATAGAACCAACTATTCACCAGTCCAAAAATGGGAATTGCGACCGAGCGTTTATTTTGGCCCACTAGCCGATATTTGATTCAGAAGACCTTGGCCAATGAGCTGAAAGAGAGGTCTGACTTCGTTGAGAGACGACATGATGCTTAGTAATAGAAGGATACACAGAGGGCGCTGGAACTTGGCGTGCAGACTGCTAGAGCTCACCTCCGCAGAAATCGCCCATCTGGAATGTCCACTCCTTCGACCATGCGTTAAACGCATTCTGTTTTGGTGCGATAACACAGTGCGCTTCGACGGGGATTTTCGTTTCTTCGCAAGAGAGCGGATTGCCTATGCGCGTGGCCGAGAAATCGTCAACGTCCAGTGACCTGAAGAATTCCCGAAATGTGGTTTTTTATCACATGATAGAAAAACCCTGGGATGAATTGGTCAGGTGAGTCGTCGATCAGGTCCATAAATATAGTTTGTGTTTCATCACCAATTCACGTTATTGCCATATTTTAAGTTAGCCTTGATATTCCTGTAAGCCGGCCTCACTCAATTGCGGGCCTGCCTAACTATCAGTATCACACCATAACTTTCAAAGTAGGGGCTGGCCCGAGGAAAAATTTATATTGAATTTCAGAGCCTCTTCAGAGCTGAAAAACAACACGATGTCCGTTTGAGTTTTTAATACATAACTTAGCCATTTTGGAGGCCGACAACTAGCCTACAAATTCTCTCGATTCACATGGAAAATGCCAAGTCAATAGAAGCAAGAACACAACACTTCGTAGTGATTTCTTGTCTTACCTGGTGTAAACTTAGCTGCTACATCGATCGATTTTAATTTACAAACAGATAGGTAACACGAATAATGCAATCTCTTTCCAGTACTAAAATAGGCATTTTGAACTGTAAAACGACTTGTATCATGTATGTCATAAAAATGGTAGGTTTGGGTAGGGCTGGACCGCCCCATAATCAATCCAGAAATTAGGACCCACGGTTGGAATCTTTTAATTTTCAGTTTCCAGGAAGGGCTTGCTGAGCTACATATGATTCCATTTATATAATATGCAGGTAGGAAAGCAATCATTGCATAATAGTACATTCGTTTTGTCTCCACATGCCTGCGAATACTTACGCCCCCCAAATAGCATTGGCAATTTAACGTCTTAATCATTATCGAATCCATTTTAAATTAATGAAACACTGTGGTCAAAAATGAGGGTCAAAGTAGGCAACCGAATGGTCATGAAGACCAATAAACTTCTAGTCTTACACCCTCTAAATGTTCGTTGCCCAGAGGTGTCGATCTTCACAAGGTCAAATATTTAAATATGGTCAAGGTCACAATGAGTCAAAGTAGGTCCTCAAGATGTTAGTTTTTTCCTATGGACGAACAAAACTTTTTCATTACAACATCCCTTTAAATGTTTTGCTGTGAAGATGTCAATGTCAAACGTGAATTTCACCAACAATTAGCTGTCTCACTTTTCACAGAGTTCATTCCTTGAGATAGTGGTGTTGTATACATTAGTCTTGATTAACTTCATGGTTTGTTTTCCTAATACGAATCGTTTATCATCACAAAAATAGCAAAATGTCCCGAGTCAAAAGGTCAAATGCGGTCAAAGTAGGTGTGATGATGTAGTTCACCTACAACGAACATAACTTCTTCCCATTACAACATCCTTCTGAAATGTTCCGTTGCCCTATAATATAGAAAGATGCCCTTAATGGTACCTTCAAAGACCTTGACCGGACACCAAACACAACTAGACATTGTAGCCGGGTAGTACCGCCCACTTGATATCCCCGCTTGAGCAATCATTGGAAGGATTATCGTAACACCACATAAAGACCTCTATTTTGTCAGAAACTAAGATAAACGTCATTTTGTTGTAACCCATGAGATAATAGTCACAAAATTACCCCGATTGTCCTTGAAAATGACTCTTACTTCGTCAGGAACAAATGTAGCCCAACATCACCAAGTTCCGTTCAAATCTGACAAAGTTTAGAGAATCGCATCAATTTCGCAAGATGTGACCCTCCGATGAACCGTGGAAATGACTCCCCATTTTTCCCGATCAACAATAGTTCCTCTACCCACTCAAGTTTCTTTCAATGCTGACTACCTTGAAAATTCTGCGTAAATTATGCAAACTCTCGACTCATCCAAGATTTCACTTGGGCGGACATGTGTAACCAGTTTTCATATCAATCGGTTTAAGCGTTTATGGAGTTATTCGCGAAACGCCCTGGAGGTTCCGTCGGCGGCTTGAGCCTGGGACGGCGCGAGGCTACACACACCAAAACCAGGTGGTATCCCCGGACACTTCCATGTCGCGGGGCTCTAATTGGTGTATCGGTCCCTCCCTATATAGGCATATATGCAACTCTGCCCACATACCTGAAGTCAACTTAATAGATACTTGCATTCCTTTAGATACGGTGCTGACAGTTTTTGGACTTCGCCCTGTCGTGACTTTGAAAGACCCTGAACAGGTTATCCTCTCCACATGCACACCCCCACTCCCCACTTGCCCTGAATTTGAACTTGATGCATGCTTCCGTTCTTTAGATAATGTGCTGACCAGGGTGCACACACACCACACACACACACACACGCACACCCACACACACACACACCCACAGACGCAAACACCCACACGCCCAGACAAACACAACACAACACACACACAAACACACACGCACGAACACACTCACACACACCACACACGGTGCCTGACTGCATGATTCCTTCACCCATGCAAAATTCTGTTCATTCCTCCTTCTATACTTGGGAGGGGCCCTAACATGCTCATGGAGGTCTCATCCATATTAAAGAGACAAGCTTTTCATAACAGATGGGTATGCACGTTCACTCCTTGATACTTCTTGCCGAAGGCAAAAGGAATCTATTCGTCATGCTGGTGCGTATGTGTCTGTATGTATGTATGTATGTATGTATGTATGTATGTATGTCTGTATGTTTATGTGTGTGTACGTGTGTAATGTATGTATGTGTGGGTGTGTGTGTGGCGTGTGGCCTTGTCGTGGGACACCCCTTTTTTTCATGCACGCTGTCTAAAGAATGAAATTACGTAATCAAGTTCAATTATGTTGGGTGGGCGGCCCCCATAGTGAGGAGACCCTCTATTTGTTTTTTCTCATTATAACGATTTTGAAAGTCACAGAACGATATCAAAAGAATGAAATTGGAGTAGGGAAAACATTCTAGTACTCGTCAACACCTGGTCATTGAATAGGGAGAATGTGCTCGTCACCGGCATTTCAGAGTATAGAAACATTCCCAATTCACTGACCAAACGTAGACCTATATATTGTTTAGCGCAACATCGGCCGTCTGCCAGACTGCCCTGATGCGGGGTGGCGAGTATTGATAACAAAAAGTAACGGTTCAATTTTTTTTTAAACATGTGTTTAACAAATCATTCCGTTGTCTGTCTGCTCTTTCACAAACTTCCCCTGCGGTTGTTTTATAATTGGCCAATTTATTGCCTTATAAATAATCGCTCCGGATTGCAAAAAACGGAGAAACCAGGTTTTACGGTACGACGCGTATCCCGCGATCAAATGTTGTTACCAATCTACGGAATTTGAAACCTCATTGCGATAAACCTTATTGGGCAAATAAGGCCATAAAGGCGTTTCCTTAACGTTGCAAATATTTAACAGCCTAATGCGTCATGGTGCTGAACGAGCCTTGAAACACACGGAATGTAATTGAACGGTAGATGTGTTATTCTAACTGTTGTGCATTGAATTCGGTTATACTGCTACACAATGGTTCATTCGTCATTATTTATTTGGTTTTAAGACCGTTGTGTCGGACTAAAATCATGACTCACATTCATTATACTGATCGGTATAGCGCTGTCCCACTTGTAATGTTGTAAGCAATATCTGGTGTCATAATACAGTCCCAACAAAGATCTCATTGGCACAGTGGCTCATCTGCACTTGCATTTTTTGCAGCAGTTTCATTGTAAAGCTTGTAGTAAAACGGCAATGTTGCAAATAATTAAAATGCCTATCAGATGACCACCCAATTTTAACAATTGGGTAAATTGTTATAGCGACCAGTTCATTACATGACCATACGATGTATCCTATATAGCCCTGCTCGACTGTTCAAACCAAATGGCGAGAACTGAGTAATAGATACACTTGACTTTCTGAAACAGTGGTATCTTCATACCATCTGTCCTGTATGGAGTAAGAAGTTGCTTGACTGTTTTTGAGAAGTCCAAACCACATTCACAACTAACATGTGCATGCGGGTGAACTGCCGACGTGTAGATCTCCCACAAACAGCCTTTGTGGACCCTCGTTTGGGGGTCACAATTATATCATATCCATACGACCTTCAGTGACTTTGTTATGCCCCACCCGTTGTTCAGGTTCCAACGGTAAGTCCCTATTCCCCCAAGTTTTTGTTACATACGACCCAGTTTGAAAAATCGTCCATGATTTAAGCGAGCGTGATAATCCCCCAGAACATTCTTTTTCCCGGACTATGAATTCAACACTGTTCCAGCAACTTCTAAAATATCGCAATTCAAACAGTTTCTGGACGAATCACTCCCAGAACAGTCCATCTCGATTGATTAGAATCCTAAACCGGAATCCTCCCGTACACAGTCAAATTACGATATTTGGAATGATTAGGCCTAAAAGGTGTGTAACGCCCCCTTTCTTCTTCTCGAACATTCGAGAACCAGACATATATACGTAGACGTAACAACAATCGCCATAGTTACTTGCCGTGCAACCATTTTCAGCCAATTGAACGACGCGCGGGGGTCCTGGGAAATGCACCCAAAAAGAACCGTGCCCCCAAATGGTTACAATGTAGTAAAAACAACGAGTTTCGGCCGGCGATCAATGAACGCCGATTTTGCGGCTAATTCATAGCATATTGCAGCAGTATGGTGTCAATATCAATCCATTTTCGGTAAGAAATTTAATGATTCTGAGTTTTGAGAATAGTTTTTTTCGCAATTGTGCTGTTTATATTTTGCAGGATGTAGACAGTTGTTTCTCTCTAACCCCTTCCCACATCTGATAATGAAACAAGCCGTCGTACGTACTAGAGCATCCCGAGGCTAAGCGTTAGCCTACGTAGCTTGCGATTTCTGGCCCGATGTGAAGAACTACATAGGCAAGGCATACTGAACAATTCTAGGTGGAATATATGACATGGCCAAACTCCTTTTGCAACTAGGGTAGCCCAATTACCTAGCCACTAGCCCCACTTACCTATCACAGACCCATATTCAAGTCAGTGGAATCTCGCTAGGGCTTGTTAAGAGTATGCCCCATGACATGACCAATAGTTCTAGCAAGCAAAATAGACCATTTTGTTATTAACTGAAGATAATCTCAGGCCCATGAGTATGCGGGTGCAAAACACTTACTTTCCCAGCTTTTCCTAGTCTACTTCCACTGGTGCGCCCAAAAGGAAGGCCTTAACAAAGAACTACAAAACGAAAACTTTGAGGCACAGCGCCAACAGGGAGTACTGGCTGTGGTGCCGGGGAAAGAGGTCGCTTACAAAGACTGCGACAACCATGTGTCACTTGGATCTACCTCTCATTCCCCACCCCCCACCTCCCCCTCCCCCCTCCCCACCTCCCCTCCCCCATTTCATGAATTGCTAATAAGGTACATTTTAAAACCACAGGCAGAAATGAAATGAAAATTTGTTGGGACTGGAAAATTAACATGGCCAAAATGCGTGTTTTATGTTCATGCAGGGGGCAGTGCCAACAAGTGAAGGTTTTGATGTGTCAGGGCAGTCATGTGCTGCAGGAACTCTCCATCGGCGGGCAAATCCATGGTGCCCGCCGCTTGCTTTGTTGAGGATCTTCTGTCTTTTTACTACCTTTTGAGGGGGTCTATTGTTTTTGGAGGTTTTTCAGGATCATTCAGTCTGTGGTCTTCCCTTCTGGAGTCTAAGTTCTTTTAGGCACACAATCCTTGACACCGTGCCAGCATAGTGCGTGATTTTTTTTTCAATGGTAACTTTGCTGAGTCAAGGATCAATCCTATCCAAACCCAGGCAAGGGTGTCAGACCTGGATGCTGAAAAAAAAAAAAGCACTAATTGTCGGCACAGCGAATATAAATCAGAAGCTAATCTTCGAAAGTAATTGGGGACGATTTTAGCAATTGATTGTATTCCAGTAGGTTTATTGGCTCAACAACAACAATTGTGAGTCAACATCTCGTAAAAACCAGAAATTCCTATAGTGTACAGGCAAGGGCATGTAAAATGATGATGCTTAACTTTTTAATTTCATTTCTTTGGTCAGTCATTTTGCCGGACTAAATTAGCTGGTGGGTTGGGGCATTATCTCAGTGGGACCCCGGCCTGATGAGATTCTAAAAGTATGGTTTCTGTTGAAATGCTAGCCCGCGCACTGAACAACATCATAGGCTGCCCCTAGACTTCGAGATCAAACAAATGCTTGTTTTCATGACGCTCTTTCTCAAGTTGTCCTGCCTATCTAGTGTTGATGCCTAAT
Source organism: Sclerodactyla briareus (assembly GCA_026419785.1). NCBI lineage: Eukaryota > Metazoa > Echinodermata > Holothuroidea > Dendrochirotida > Sclerodactylidae > Sclerodactyla > Sclerodactyla briareus. Next base: position 7,144 of record JAODTK010005293.1, on the reverse strand, counting down.
ATATAAAGACATAATCAGTCTGAATGAATGTCTGAACAAGGCTGCAAGGGGATTAATAGTGAAACATGCCCAAAAATCCCAACATTGACATCAAACTGGAGCAGAGTGGGTTTAAGCATGTTGCTGTACATTCTGTAACTGTTTGAAATCACGTCTTAGTTTAGGACTCTTCTGCTGCCTTCCCTCTTACTCCCTTTTGATTTTCAGTCGTGAAATGTTATTTTACCTCTTACCAACTTGTCGGAACTATGGAAGCATCTCGCTGCAAATTTAATGAACTTTGTGAGGCAGTGCTTGGGGAGTCAAAGGCCTCTAGATAAAACAATAGAAGACTTGAACCTGCTTTGTTCCAGCATGTTAGTGTATCTTTTTAATATTAGGTTTGATTGTAGATATTAGATAACACACAATTTCTCGGATTAACACTGTTTGGTATTTCTGGTACCGGGTGGTTGTTTTTAACATCTTTTTTTCAGAGATGAAATATAAATATACAGATACATATTCATGTTATACATATTAAAGAAAATAGGATTAGCATGGTTGAGTGGTACATTGACTATAATAACCACTACTAGACCAATATGGTGGACTTTCACTGGCATGATTATACATGTGGGGAAATTACTATGGGAGAAATTAGAGGTTAATACTATTAATTTGCATTAATAGATGTGAGAGATGGGACTAAGTCGAGGTTAAAAATAATAATCTTTGGTATTTTTATCAGCACATCCTATTGATAATTTTTTTTTTTTTTTTTTGCCCTTTTTTTGTTTTTTTGTTTTTTTTTTTTTTTTTTTTTTTTTTTTTTTTGCAGGTTCTTTCGAAATTTTATTTTCCTAATCGCAAAAAGTCGTTTTTTAATAGTTTACTGAATATGCCAACAAGAGGAATGGTCATTTCCCTCAAAAAGCCAAAACAAAGGGGCCTCTTACATATACACTATTCACAATACACTATCACATAGGTTATCATGTAATCGATGTTCTCTGCAGCAGCAACAAGTTTATTGCTACAGAATCTTCTATAGTAACCCGATATTCGTACAGCAGCAGCACCCTTCGTTTTGCCATCACGGCACGTCGTACAATGCCTGATCGAGAGTTCTCACTCCCTCCACTTCTCCGTTCGACTAAACAAATCAACAACAATCCAGCGCTTCTGAGCCAATGACGAAGAGAATAACTCACAGAAATCGTCACCTTGTCCGCCCTGTTATGGCAACTAGCCCAAAGTCGAACCCCATGTTCCATACTGAGTTCTCGAATTCAAAATCGAATAGCCAAGTGGAAAATTTTCCGAGTGTTTTTGCTTGCAAGGCGTTTTTCTCCAGGCGTTGTAAATAGGCGATGTATGCGCTTCAAATAATTTGTCAACTCAAATATTCCCGAGCTTTGAGAGGCATACTTCCCTCCCAATTTTTCTGAGATTGGAAAATTCGTGAAAATTTGGGAAGTAAAAGGCATGTGAGAAATGCCTGAATTTTCTGCTGACTTGCCCGAATTTTCGATAAACTGGCCCGGAAAACATGCAAAATCTGATTTCGGCGCGCTTTCGCGCGTGCTGATATCTCCTGATGACTGACTGGCCGTTTCTGGTGATCTGGAGGGTTATTAAAACTAAATTTTCGAGGTTCTCTCCGCGCCAACCGAATGGTGGCGCTCAGCTTGTGAGATGGTCAAGGCATACGATGTGTCCCCCCACTTTTCAGAACGGGATCGACGCCCATGATTTGAATAAACAAGATAAAAAACACTCCCTAAAAAATAGTAATTTTTTCTTGCGAGATATTAGATGGAAATTGCTGCCTTCAAATATAGGCAACCATCTGCATGTAGCCTATCCCACAGAGGCCAAATTTTTCCAAAGGGGATGGGGACACCCCCTCGTCCTTAGCCCCTTCCCAGGACGGCGGATCATCACAATCTTTGCCCCCCCCCTCCACTTTTACACTCAAATCCCGCCCCTGGTCACTGGGATTATTCAGTGCTCTATTATTGCACAATTATTCCAAATTTTCAGAGTTTGTTCGATTGTTCTGCCGCTTGATGGGTATGGTCCTACCTCCTTTATCCCAAAACTTTCATCAACATTGACACGAGTCCTGGGGTTTATTAAGTGTTATATTTCTTCATTTCTGCAAATGTTTTCAAGTTTGTTTGGATTCCCATGAAACGTAATAGGTTGGTCCGCCAGTGGTCCTGAGATTTAAATGAGAAAATGTGGTCAGGGAAGTTTGAGTATTGTGTCTAATTTGGCAGAATTCAGTGCAATTTCATCAATTTCTATTGGAACTTATACTCCTCCGGTAGACTAGGCATGTCAACAATCAAGTTCTTTATGAATTGAAATTATTCACTGATTAGTAATCTATTTCTGATAAAGCTATCTGAAATCGACACACCCATTGATGCCCTATAAATTGTTCGTCATGGTGTCACTGATGAAGAAACCACTGATCGCGCAACCAGTGAGACCTGGGGCGATTCAGCCCTTGTTTACTACTAACACATATCTGAGTTTTAGGTGGAGTTTTTACTTCGAATCTGATGGATTACAATTCTCATCGAGAATATCTTTAAGATAACATTTAGCCTGGCGATCAGTTTATATTCCCTAAATATCCCTACGAGTATGAACCGGTATCTGTCCCATCACTATGCATATTTATGGCGTATTTGGTAAGCCGGTATGGAGAACCCAGACCGTTAATAGTGCCTCTTCAATGACCATGTCCTAAACTTTTCACGGGGGCACATGTCTTGTCATGTCACATCGATCCCATGACTAATGGCGCCCTGTGTATACATTCCCTGCTTGGATCGTTCGGTTCCGAATCGGGATATTGTTTCTCAAACCCTCATCCGTGGTACGAATGGGCCTGTTTCTGGAGTTTCTCGTCCTCCCAGCAGAGAGGAGACATACCTATACCTTTGGTGTCGTGCGGTGAATAGGCTGTTTATTAATGGGATAAACTGCAAACTGGGAGCTTTTACTGGTGAATAAAACAGTCTAGAAGACTCCCGAATTCAGTAAATAACGGACGAGGCGCAGTCCGAAGACTGTTTATGAACCCGTGAAAGTCGACCTGCTGTAATTTATTCCTATGCTACAACCGCAAATCAAGAATTATCAAACGATTAGATATATCTATATCTCTATATCTATATCTTTGTATCCGTGGACAGTAAATAAGCAGTTAGGGTAACTGTTGCGTTTGTTCAATCGAAGTAAATTGCATTGTTTACCATACACAAAAGATTGGCAGTGCGTGCTTGTGGCGACTATACTTTCACGGAGAGCAATAAAACCACGCGTGCCAAACCGTGGGGTTTTTTTTTTTTTTTCTGCGCGTGTGAACATTGGCGTTCTCCATGGCAACAAGCGCGCGTCGTTTCCTCGTTTGTATTCGTTGAGGCATTACGCCCTCGAAAGCGCTTAATACTGAAAGCCGGATTCTGCGCGTGTAAACATAAACTTCCAAGGCTCAGCAACCTTACATTCGCGTTCAAAAAGTAACTGCGTTTACTTAAAACGCAGCAAATCGAGCAGTATTCGATTGTTTTTTGGTTTACTCTGAAGCAGCTGACTGTTTTGCAAAAATAATAGTCCCGCTAGTGATTGGGATTTCGCCAATCAGATCCTGTATTTGCAATAACGATGGCTCTGGGCCTTTTATTTAGAATACAGCTTTTCTCCCCTGTACTTAAATCATTTGACGTCTGTGCCTATTTCTGATACATTAGCATGTTATTTTTGTTCTGCAGGGGCGTCGGACCGTTTTTGAAAAGTGGGGGGAGGGGGGGACACTCGAAGCACATTACCATCTAAGGGGAGCGCCACCATCGGTTTGGCGCGAAGGGGACGAGAAAATTTCAGATTTTCATAACCCTCCAGATCGACGGAAACGCCGTTGCCAGGCTCAATAGCACCCATCTACATGTGGTGATTGAGTAAAGACAGACAAAAAAGTTGTCCATTGTTCATACTAAATGATTTACGAATAATAACACATGGTATTTGTTATTAACCTTTTTCTAATCTGGCTTTGTTTTGCGTGGTATAGGGGTCCTAAACCGAGCGTCTCTGGTGTGAGATCGAAAGGAAGAGTCCTAGGCGTCTGGACCAATCCAATTTTGGCGCAAAAATTTGTACCCGAATTTTACCTGTCCAGTAATCGGAAACCCTAACCGGTCGCGCGCGGAGCGCGCGAAATTTGTTTTTTTGCATGTTTTCCGGGCATTTTATCGAACGGAAAAAGTCTGCAAAAAAATTCAGGCATTTTTTCACTTTTGCCTTTTCCTTCCCATTTTTCATCTCAGAATTTTTTTCGGGGGGGATTCTGCCACAAGGCTTCTGAAATTAATCGAGTGAACAAAAATGATTCGAAGCATATGCATCGCATATTTAGTCTACAACGCCTAGAAATAATCACGCCATTGCGCGCGAAACATTGAAAAAAGTAATGCACTTTTGGCTATTCGATTTAGAATTCTAGAACTCGGTATGAAAATGGTTAATCCTTCGAATTCGGCACTAGTCGGGTACAGATCTTCACCTGGGTTCCGCACGCTTGAATTAGTGGATCTTTATTTTTTGGTTAGACAGAAATTAAATCAGTTTTAGAGTGATACAAAATCGGGCTGTTGCCTATTATTTTTTATCACGGTCCGGGAAAAGTGGGGGGGGGGGGTGGGGACAAACGTTGATTTCACCCCCCCCCTGTTTGAAAGTGGGGGGGGCATGTTCGGACTTTCGACAGTTTTCTTAACTGCAGCGGCCAACCTCTTTGCAGCGAAGGCTGGCCCATCAGGTGAAATGTGAATTTAGGCGCCGGATGTACAAGAAATTCTGAGTTTTTAACACCTCCTAGGTCGCCGGAAATTGGCCCCTCGGGGGCTGAAAAGGACCGTTTATACTCACACGATCGGTTAAAAACAAAGTTCCTCCTCGTGGTGAAATTACACTGAAAACAAATGATCTTTGCTTCTGCTTACTTGAATATATTGATCTAAATGTGAGGGTTGGGTTATCCTTCTCCACATGCATATTCACACAATTAACAAACCACGGCAGACGAGTGACGCATTGGGTCCTCTGCCCTTCAGCCCATACATAAATGCCCGCGCTAAACCAACCTCTCATTTAGATCCTAATATATGTACAGTTTATTTACAGATTCTTATATTATTTTAAATACTTATTATATTGGGGCGAATTTGTGGACTGCAATTCATTTAAGCTATCTGAGCGGAGCGCACCATTGGTTGGCGCGTCGCGCACCCAGAAAATTGTCGGGCTTTTATAATAATACGTCGCGAATCGCCGGAAATGGCACATGCCGGGCCTAATTGCGAAAATTTGGATGTTGCAATTTTAGTTAAGGACAGATGTTTGAAGAGTTTGTCCCTCTGCAAAATATAAGCAGATAAATATGGCAATTTTTTCTCAAGATTTCCCGAGCATATCTTGGAAAATCAGAATCCTAGCAGACTTTCAGGACATTTAGCTAGCTTTAAGCTCTACGGTCCCCCATGATATAACGTTATGCCACAGATCGCAGGAAACTTTCCCCGAGTAGACGTTTCCTGGAGAGAACGTCTAAGCAATCTCAAATCTAAGCAGTCCGATAGCCTAGTTACTGCCGTTCAAAATGGCGCGTGGTGAGAGAGGAAGAAAACCGGGCAAGAGGTTAAAGGGTTTTTGTTATCCAGAAGAGGTTGATTGTAGTTTTCAAGTCAGAGAATGTGTTGTCATATTTTCACTCACGTCTGTATTGAGCTAGGGGGTCAATGAACAGTTTTTTTTTGGGGGGGGTGGGGCACGGGTTGGGTATTTCATATGGTCGTTCATTTACTATCTGAGCGAGAGATGCAGCAGGGTTGGTGAATAGTGTACACGGAAATTTTGGGATATAAGGCCTCCTAGACGTTAAGAAGGCACTTCTGATCTATTCACAGCCTTAGTTTTGTTAGGGCGTTCCGAACTTGAAAATGGTGTAGTTTAATCTATTATCCGAATAGATTCACCCAATCTAAAAAATTCCTAAATTCCATCACAGTTTACGGAGAAACCACTATTTTTGTGGGCACTCCAGTAGATCTTTTGGTATAAACAATTCTCCCTTGCTTCACCCTGCTCTTATTTCCCATTCTCCGCCCGATTTGCCGCTACTTGGGTTCTCGATCTCAACTTGATTAGCAACTGCCCTGATCCGTGATATTGGTGTTGCCCTAACTTGTTTTTTTGATGCACCTGACTGTCTGTCTTACTATGGGCGGGGGGGGGGGTGAGTGTGGGAGGGGGGGGGGGGGGAGTTTCATGACGTGGCAATAACGCGGACACCATCTTCGGCTGATGGATGGCTTATTAAGGATGTTATTACAATTAGGGTATGGGCTTATAGTGAAAGCCGCGCGTCCGCGCCTATAAATGGGCTTCGAGTTGGGTTAAACGGGTTAACCGTGTAACTATTTCAGCTGATCCGCAGGTTCGGCGGCTCTCATGAGAGCAGATTATGGTCCTCTTTCGGCAAAGGTGTAACTAATTTTTTCGGAATTGAGTTCAACTCATACCAACGGGTATGAAATCATCATCAACCCCATGATTTTTCCCTGATAGCCTGTATTGGGTGTACAAGGTGGTGGGGGGGGGGGGGAGGGGGTGGGGGTGGGGGGGGGGGGTGGGGGGGGGGGGGATGGGTGTTCCCGGGCTCCGATCCAATAGTTTTTTCTTCCGAGATACTGAACTGATGTTGTAACACTCTTGGACCAGCGCGGGAGGGGGGGGGGGGGGGTTATTGCTAAAATCGTGGAACATTCTCACGGTTCATTTGCTTATATGACTCACAATATCCTCCGTCACTTTTCAGTTTTTTGGTTTCTCTCTGTATTTTTTTATAACCCCCCCCCCCTCCCTCTCTCTTATTCCTCTCCCTTTTTTCCCCTTTTTTTCATCTCCCTTCTTTCCTCCCGCCCTTTTCCTCTCTCCTCTCGTTTTTTTTTTCTTTCTTTGTTCTCTCCTCTTCCCCCCCTTTCCTCCTTCCCCTTTTCCTTTTTTCCTCCTTGTCTTACCCGGGGACGCGCGCCCTCAAAAGCCCCCCCCCCCCCTCCTCCTCCTGGCTACGAGCCTGACCATGCCG
>JAODTK010005289.1:0-14517 GCA_026419785.1 Sclerodactyla briareus | reverse complement strand
TCGCGTTGCTGACGAAAATGCCATGTACTATGTCATTTGTGATCATAAAACAGGGGAGGCGATAGCTCAGATAACATTGACAAGCGGTGTTGTTGATATTTCTAGTTTCAATTTCAGTCTTAACCATGTAGCTCTGCCCGAGTGCCTCTGCAATTATTGTGGTGTAATTATACAGTACAGGTAGGCTTCACTCTTTAGAAACCTGATATTAATGTGTCCTTTATTCCATTTTTTGACCCTCCATAGAAGTTTATGATTTCTTACCAGTAAAGATGTTATTTAACAAGATGATGTCTGATTTGTCCATGAACCAAGGTATGGTTCATGGGTCTATTTGCCACAAAAACCTGTATAGCTTAAAATATGGGGCATTATATTACTATAGAAAGTAGATATATTATGAGATCCTCATCAAAGAAAAAAAATACACGTCTGCAGTGAAATAATAAGACGGATGACTAAAACTAAAAATAAACATTATGAGAACAGGTCAGTTGGAAAAATACCGAAAAAGCTAAAAAATGAAGCACGTATGATAAACGCGGTAAACAGTTACAAAAATATATCTATTAACATATGCATATGTGGGGACAGAATATTGAACCTATTCTGAGAATATTGGATTTTGCAAGGGGTTAAAGCTATTATCTCTGTCACCATGCATCTCCCCGTCATTCCATAAGTACATAAAGAACCTCCCCCCTCTTTCCCAAGACCCTAATGCTTCCTTACTAAAGCATGGAAACTTCGGTTCACCCAATTCGCGGAAGATGCTCGCTGCCAAAACTTTCCGCCAGTACTGTAACTGCTTTCAGTTTTATCCAATTTCCTTCCTAGGTCCTCTGCCTTCCAGATTCAGAGTTGAAGCTCAGAATTGCTAATTTTGTGTAGATTCTTATTAACAAAAATATTTCAGATTCTGATCCCCTAGTTGCCCAGTCAAACAGTCAAAATGGCCGTGGAAATCTGTATCCATTTACAAGCTCGATGTGGCGACAGAATACGGACACCTAAGATGAGAATATTGATTTTGCATGGGGGAGATAGCGGTTATCTCTGTCTACGCTGTAATCTCCCAGTCATTCCACTGAAAGCCCAGATTACCCCCTCTTTCCTCCCCTGAAGCATCACATTTCCCGGAATTATGCTGCTGGGCAAACTCTACTATGCCAATACTCTGATTCGTTTAATCCAATTTTCTCCCAGGTCCTCTGCTTTCCAGATTTAGAGTAGAACTCATTCAATTCCCTTTGCAGTAAGCGGTATCGCATTTCTTCTGACGCAATTTTCCTCCAGCGAGCATTCACTGGAGCCCGCTCCCCTGCTGTGAGCAGGTGTGTTGACTTTTAATCACTCTGAGTGGCCTCCAGTCTGGGACATCATTAAAAAATGCCTCCAGATGACCTCCTCAATTTCAACAGTTGTCAGCATATTTCTGTGCTGCAATTCTGTTTGTAACATTTGCTGAGAGAATTAGGGTGAGTGCTGTACGTTACACCTAATCACTCGGCCGTGTGTTGATGCGTTGAGCTCACTGAGTTGTGTGAGTGGCAGTGCCACATCTATTCCTTTCATAAAATCTAAAACTTTTCTCCAACACAACCCCACTATATCGTTCACATCCATTTTTGAACAAAATAAACCTCAAAGTCCCCATTCACACTAAAATTGTGACTTGGTAGATATTATGAAATTCTTCTGTACTAACTTACAATAACCGTATGGACCTCCACCCCTAACTGATTGCGTAAAATTAGTGTTTCCAGGTTAAAAGAACCTATAAATATTGCCAAAGTTACATGAAATAACACAGTCACTATAGTCTGTCTGGGAGAACCAGAACCCCCATGTATTTAATCATTAACACAATAACACAGGCATTGCCATGGTTTGCCACTACTGCTTTTACTTGTGGTTAAGAGCTCACAACTGCAATTGGTTATCAGTTATCAACTAGCTAACACATCGCGCAACCATGGCAAGACACCTATGGCGGTCGATTGTTCTGTCAGTCTGTCTACGGCACTCACGCTTATTCTCTGAAATGGATGCTACAATCTTTAAAGGGAATGAAATTCAAAATGGATTTGGGCCAGCTGGCAAACTAACACTATAGCCAAGCCACTCTATCAATGCTTTACGAGTTCGGTTTGTTAGTTATCTGGTAACCACTATGCAGTAGCAAATGTCTCTCTCTTCAACTCAGAATGGAAAAACTAAATACTTCACAGGAATAGCCACTGAATTCAAAAACGGTGAGCTGAGTGGTTCATGATGATAATTGAACGGGAAGCCGTCAGTATTAATGCTAAAAAGTTTTCTTCCTACAAGGTAGCATGAGATCTCCTTGAAAAGACTAATTATGGGATGTTGGGGGACGGGGGGGGGGGGGGGTGGTGATCTAGAAATTTGAGCCATGAAGTGGTCATTTCCACCACCCATGAGGCCAATGGGGGGAGCCGAGGATGCCAACTATTGACATGCTTTCCGTCGGTGTTCCTCACTTTGACTTTTTGTGAACCGAAAATATCAAAATTTACTTTTCCTTTGAAAGAGATGTAGTACATAGTTTACAATTTACTGGATGTGGAATAGAGAATTCCGAAACAATATACGAACTTGCAGCAAACGTGTGATTGTCCAGGCTATCCCCACGATATAGTGAAACGGTCCCCTTACCTGTTTAATATGCATACTGTAGGCAATTAGGAGCCCTGAGGAGAGCAAGGTTTTAACTTTTCTGATTATAAGCATAAAAAACAATAGGGATTGTTAAGCTCATTTGCATTCTAAAAAAAGGCGCGAGTTCCAAAAACTTATATTTGAAACGAAATGTAATATGAAGCGGGTTTTGAACACTTGATTCAGTTGTCTTCTCCATGTAATTTGACCTTTATATACATGAACCACTGAAACAGAAACAACGCAAGTCTAAACTTCCTTGATCGCTCGACGACAAAATTCCTGTGGTGAAACACTGCCTATTGTTCATCACCAATCACATTTATTGTTTGTTCACATTCACTTGACCTTTACTGACATTTGTCATAACCTTTGAACATGTCTACCACATGAGCCTAATATTGCTATCAGTGCCCAGCACAAAGGACCCAACTAACTCATTCCTAGGCCTGTATATTAGTTGTATATTGTACACCAACAAAAAACTTTATGTCTACCCAGCACAACTCTAGGCCGGTAGCATAAACAGTGGAATTACACATTCTTGTTTCCAGCCACACTCAGTGCTGACAGACAATTAAAACAGTCCCCCCTAATACCAGCACAGCCAGCCAAGCTACGCTTCGAGGGATAATGTGAACCAACCACTCTCACCAAGAGCTCCCCATTCCCTGTATTCCAGCTAAGCGATTCAACATAGTACTTTCCATTACTGACTAATAAATTGTGTGAGAGGCATTTGAAAGCAATTTAGACACATTTCCAATGGGGCGTATTTAAACTGTGGGACTTCCTATATTTGGATAGATTTATTTTGTATTGGCTTGTCTGGCCATACTTCACAAGTCATGCTGGCCTTGCCTGTTTTGGCAGTTGGTTTCCTGTTATTTCTAGATTGCCACTTGGGGTAATATGGCAACCATGTCTACTACTTTCGTTTTCAATGTCCCTATTTCTCTGCGGTGGTTTTGAGGTTCCCCCTATCAGTGCTCGTTAGTACAGCTCGGCTCGATTCCTCTGCTTAGGTGTAGGCTCAAGTCACTTCAAATGAAATGGAATTGATCCAACCGACCTTTCACAAGCATTGGGTGGTACTGGCTTGTGGTGGTGGACTGTTTTTTCTAAGTCCCCTCCCCCCCTCCGTGAACTGGTTTTCAAATGTAGAGTCTATGAGGCGGGGGAGAGAATTTTAGAAGCGTCCCCATGCTCCTTGATGAACCAACGCCCCTCCCTCCCCCAAAATCTGTCTGACCACTGTGATCAAGACAGCTCTCTACGGAGCTTCGCTACCTCTGTGACCACGGTTCAATAGGTTGTCACTAATGCCATCTATTCCACTTACTCAACTTACCCATATTGCATGTAATCGCACCCTACCTCACGCCATTGCACATCTGCCAATTTTTTAGCTTCCGGGGGAAGTCACATCATCCTATTGTTCTAGGAACAGCTTAGGTTGAAATTCGATCCAAAATCATGCAAATCGCTAAGGATCACTTATCCTGATAGTCAAAGCGGAAGAAAAGCTTCCTGCAAGATCTTTTGTGACCACGGTTATTCGGTGTCCCTAAATGCCTCTGTTTGAGGAGATTATCAGAGACACAGGGGATTAGTGGGAATGGATGCTGGCTTTGTGGTCTCTATAATTATCTCATGCTGTCAGCTTCATGATTATATCCCCCCACTTCCGGATACTATGGTTTTGGCCTTCGCCGGTCCACCGGTGGTCACGTCCCACATTCCGCATCCACCGCGCCCTCCGCATCCGCCGCCTCCGCGTCTACTTGATCTGAACTTGCCCATGTTCATGATCAGTAAATCTCGGATGAGTTCGAAAGTGGGCCTTGTGCCATGACTGCTGCCCTCTTTTTTTGCAGGTTTTCCGCAAAAAAATGAAGTTTGTTGTTCCGACAACTTTTTGGGTGTCAGAAAAACATTGCAATGATTCAAGTCACCAGAGGTCAACTTTGCGAAAACTGAAGAATTTTGTCACTTTGTCGAATTCCACATTTAGAACTTAGTTGTTCTTTGGAATGACCTGCCCCTCATTTTGGGCATAGTTGTCATCCTTTTGATTTAAACCTTTCATAACTATTATCGCCTTCCATTTTCCCAAGTTGGGATCGTACTGTACATGTTGCTGTTTACCTTCCAGGTAATATCTAGTTTGACTAAACTTTTTCGTCTTCCAGACGGACAGTGGGAGTATGGACCGCAAAAACAATTTTAAGCTGCACCAGTCCTGGGTGTAACAAAGTGAAGAGGGGTGGGGTGCTGCAGTTGACCACAATACTTGAAGAAGCCACAGAACCAGTATGTGCTGATGTGGCTTCAGTGTAGACAAGTCCCGTATCAGATTTTGACCCTGTCATATGGAAGAGAATTGCATTTTTAGGCCCTGAAAATGGGGAAACCGAAAATGCATTGACATTCTCTCTTCATGCTGGGAAAGCACCGGAATTTTACTAAAGTAGTCACCCGAAACGAAATTCGGGAAAAGGCACAAGTGGAACGAGGGAAACAACACCCACAACTGGGAAAAAATACCAGTAATTTATTGGACGGATTTAAAGCTTGATGGTGAGCTTGTGCACATGCCTCTTATCATTGGCCTCTGCCAGCCTACAAGCTACTCAGCTTCTAGCTAGTGCCAGCCGCTCCTACTGGATCTGTGAGAGAGAAGATTTAGATCGTCCTCAACTGCGTTTATTCTTTTGTAGCTCTAATGCTTTTCTGGAGTTTCAGGAATGCTTGTTTTCCCAGTAAAAAGACCGATGCTCATTAAGAAGTGATTCTAGAATACATTTTTTTCCGATCACAGATGTTTCATTTTCAGGTTCGCCTCATATAAGTCACATTGCATCTCAGTAATTATAGGCTTGCGATAACCTTTGTACAGCTTCCTTTGTCGGATTGCGCATGTCCCAAATGCTCCTTGGGCTAATTGAGTGTGGCGGATTTCACTTCACTTTCACAGGGTTATGACCCAGAGAACCTGCCACACATGTAATAATTAGGGTTTTCCAAATAACTCAAGCAGTAAAAAAGCAGTAAAGGTTTTACTTTACTTCTCGAACACTTTCCTGCGGTAGAGAGGTTCGCTGTGAACAGCTGATGCACCGCCGTCAAATCAGTGTGGGGCTAGGAGGAGGGGGGGAGAGGGGGGGGGGGAAGGGGGATGTGGGGGTAGATGAATTTGCTGCGCCAATTGTTGGAATACCTTGCAGAAAATTATGTCAAGAGAGCCATTCCCTCCCGAACACTCTGGTTTGGGAGTTTATAAATTTACTGTATATGCGAGTCTTTTCTCACTTCTGAATCCCTCCTGGATTGAAAAGCTTAGCACCATCTACTATGCTAATCTTTCCTAATAATTCTTATAGCATTAACATTGGGCACTGCTGAGAATGGAAAACATGAGCAAACATATTCATAAGAAATCATTTTGATATCTTCAAAGAACACCAGTTGATCTTATTTTTTGCTTGTGCAGATACCGATTAACTGAAATATCCCATCCCCATGCGTTACAAATCGCATTCGGCCAAAATTGTCTCAAATCATGCCTTCCTAGATGCTATGCACACAAATTAAATATTTGCTCTGACATAAGTCCCAGTTGAAATATGTGAGTGTTTCCTTCTGAATTCATTCACATAAAGCTGATCACTTATCAAAGTAATGTTTCTGGTCTCTGCCCTCTTTCTGCTTCAGTCCCGTAACCTGTGTTTCCTTTTTGTGCTGCAATAACGCTGACAGGCTTTTTCAGTTAGTGGATAGTTGCAGGCATGCAATGTTTAAACCTGGGCCCTCCCTCCCTAGTGACAGTGTAGCAGGCATTGCAGACAAAAATTTTTATTCAATTTTGTCCACTGCCCATGTGGGGTTCACTGTGTGTCAACTTGTTCGTCCGTAACACAATGAGCCTTTTCACAGTTAGGGTTACAATACAACAGTAGTTTTTTATTCCACTAGGTAATCCGCCCTACCGGAGGGTTCATTCAGTGATTAACGAGGGCGCTCCCTAAAGGTCACCGCGGTGGAATAAACGCACAGGAGTGCATTATCATTTGGGATAAAACACACATTGACCTGTTGAATTAACGTCTTGCAAGTTAGTTCATCAAATTGTCCCATTTTTCCTTCTTTTTAACCATTTAGTGATAATCGGGACACGAATGACATTTTGCGAGGAATTGTGCATGCGTGAATAAATTAGAAACAACATATGCTCATCTCTCAATCCCATAGGTGTTCGCAAGCCCATGGTCACATGTCTACACATTTCATCGTCGTGTGTTATCTCGCGTGTACTTGGGTGCAATACATAGATCAATATTACATGTACGTTCTAATCCAAACGTTCAATGCTACACTCGTGAACTAGTAACATGCCTAATTTGTGACATATAATGCACAATGGATACTCATACCCAGTAGTGCTTTCATAGTGACCCTTGTCAATAATAATGCGTGTGACACTTACAGCAATCCAATTTCATACACCAGTTATTTACCCCTGCGTACCCCTGCCCCGACTACGCAATGCATTAAGCGCTGTTCATTACGCCGTTTCAATGCACGGCTCACTGACAAGATCCAGGCCATCAGAGGATATATTTATGAGCAATAATAATAATTACAGATAATGAGATGATAACACTAATGTCAAAAGTGTCAAAGTTCATAGGGGTACACTGCCATTTGAATAACACGAACAGTGGTGCGAACAATCTTTCGAAACTCCGCTGAACAGAAATTACACTTTTCTGTTTATTTTAGCACAAAGTTAAAACAGATGACCCCATACTTTTTAACGATAACTTTGTTAAAAACATGTGATGAGTTGTTTAGTGTTTGAAGATTGGTGCAACGTTCAAATAGGTCATGATGATAGAGCTATGTGGTACAATCTTGTCTGGTACTCCGAACTACTCTGTTACTCCTGGACAGGCTTATTTTATTACAAAGCCCACATGGGTGGATATACGATGATCTGCTGCTCAAACCTGTCACAGAAAATAGTGACAAAATCATTTCTGTTGTCAAGATTATTCTGAGATAAACATTCAGTGTTTCTCTGTTTCATTCATCCAAGAACCTTTCACGATATTTATCATGGATGGCAATATTCTCCCAGATCGATTATTCTGAGAGAATTCTTTTAACTCAAATGTATCCCTTCAACACTGTAAGCGTTTATAGATATTATGGCTTTGGGCTTTGGGGCTGTGTCCGCCATCTGTGGGCTTTGTCCGCACCCTGGCTGCTGTTTCTCTGCCCGCGCCATTGGAACTTTAGAAGTTAGCGTCAATATAAACTCTCCATTTCTTCCTCCGATCTACTTGAGCTTATCCAATCTTACTAACTTTGTGGGTGGGGAGCAAGTTGGAGGGTCCGAAATTTCCCCTCCTCCCCGAAGGTCAATTCCTAATATTTTTTTTGCAGATTTGTTGATTTGAATGAAACTTGGTGGATGTGGACTGCTGTTAGTTCTAGGCAGCTGCAACATGAAGGTCATTTCGAGGTCACAAGAGCCATATGTGTTATTTATGCAATTTATTTAACTTTGTAATTTCAAGACAAAAAACTGTGGAGAAGTAGACTACAGTTTGGTCCTGAACGCAGGTAGGTCAGTTGAACATCCCTGGAAGTTAAATGGACTTGATTTTGTGTTTTCGCTACGAGGTCCACAAAGGTAAGTCTGGCAGACATACCCCATGCGCCGGTCACATACTAGTTAGTTTAAACGTCTTTCATGTTTTAGCCCGCCTAAATATATGTTAAGTGCCTCTGTTTCAATGTTTTTCAATGTTGAGAAGTGCAATTCCGCCCCGTGTTTTTGTTTGAATGATCGTTTTGCCCTCTGCAGTCTTCGACTGTGCATTGGATCTTGACAAATTTGTGGGATTTTCACCTTACAAGTTCATTTTTATTGCAAAACAATATTCTGGTTCTCTCATATCCGAGGAATATTAAGCAAGTAATAAATATTTTCCTGCATGGGCGATCGATTACTCTATGCAACACTTGGCACCTGAATGTATAGGTCGGAGGCGTAAGGCGAGATCAGGCATGTGCTGGTTTTATACCCACAGATGCCGGTCGGTCAAGCAGCTTCGCTCCTACAAGAAAAATTGGGGGTGATTTTTCACTTTCGTACCGGACCCGCATACCATCTGTGAAATCCCAGCCTAATTCTGATGCCAGAATGAAACAAACCATACAGTTTAGTAGCCTAAATAAATAGGAAGTAACTTGACCATTCAAACCGAATGGGCTGAAATAGAAAACCCTAGATACCTGAATTCATAAACATCCCATATGTACTCATTGGTCATTCTCATACTGATCACTTAATTATGTCAGTTCTATTTTGTGGGAGTAGAAGCCATTTGACCGTTCAAAACCACATGGTCAAAGATTTTCCTCTGAATTATATTTGACCTCAGGGGTGCTGGTGCGGCCCATAACAACACTGACTGAATTCATGAGCTATCCGATTTACGTGAACTGAGCATAGGCTAGTGTTTGAATATGTTCTATTTGGTTTGCAGATAGATATGGGTTCCACACAAGCAAACCAATTATATGAAGGCAAATGCATGGCTGAATAGGCGAAATAAAGCACAGTCAGTCCAATGTGTATCGGAATTCATATCACGGTGAATTAATTCTTTGAAAATTTTTCTTAAAAGCCGGACAGACAATATGCATGGGCTGTTGTCCTTTTTTGGTCTTTTTGCATGAACTTACACAGTGTATTCTCTTCTAAAACAAACTTTCGTTTTCGTGAAAATGTGATTTCCACATGCAAGCCTCTGACACGCATAACGTATCTATAGAAATTCTCAGCCTAAATTAGGAGACTTCACGTGAATGAATGCTGTTGTAAAGCTGATTTCCTTCCACCATCTCCGCATTCATACAATCGTACTTCCAGGCCGCTGATTCATAGCGCACAGCAGCTGTGCATGTTGGTGTGGTGCCTTTTGCCAACTTGGAACTCTTATTGGTCTTTTGGATTTATTTGTTCTGCAGGGGGCCCTGCGTTGAATGTAAATTGATTATGAATGATATATTCTCGTATAAGGAAGAGCGACGTGGGCATTTGTTTGTTGAGTTTGTGGGTTGTTTGCTGCCAGCGTAGGCAGATTTTTCTTATTAGATGTGCTGCGAGAGTGGGCAGTGTTCTACACTGTACAACATGTTCCCACCGCCCTGTGGTACACCACAGCTATTCTAGATATAAATAAGTGTGCTCGTGGTTGGCCATCAATCTTGAATCAATTTCCCGTCAACCTCCTACGCCTGCTTGCCAATTTAGCTTAAGAGATTTTGTAGCAAGGCCAATGGGGCATAGCATTGTTACAAAGTGGAGTCTGAAAGAGGCCTCAAGGGCCTCTCAACTAGGGAAAATGTTGAGAACTTTAATCCTCAAATCATTGATAAGGCCTTTTCAAGCTAGAGAAAGGCATTGATTGTTGTCTTTTGTAGAACCTTCATCATATAAATGAATTTATTTAATTCATTGGGAAGTGTTTTTTCTTCTTTCTCGGGGGAAGGGGGGGGGGGAGCGTAACAGGTTCTCCTTTTCACCCATTTCAGGCACCCTGAACTGTAGAACTGAGTCCTCTGGGCCTACAAAGTCATTTGAGCATTGGGTGTCTTATTTCCTATTGTGAGAGGTTACATACTTGAAGGGCCTGACACGTCAAGTGACAAACGTGAACACCATTGTGACCCATATCCAGACTTTGAGAGCACACGGTCGTATAAGGAGGAGGGGGAAATTAAACTGATAGGATTTAGTCTAGCAGGGAACATGATAAATTCCACTTCCCCTCCCTTGGCTACGAGCCTGCACCATTTAAAATTTTGAACACAAGTGGTCAACATTCGAAAATCAGCCCGTTTCAAGTCGGACGCCTTCGACATTCGAGCATCACTCACACTGTGTTTCATGAATTAAACATCAGTGTTCTTACACTATGTTTCAGGAGCTGAACCACATTTTGACGATGTGGTATGGACAGAAATAAACGAGCAGCAATGGCTACAGGGCTCAAAAACCTTCGCCGCCTCAGCGCCCCCCGCGTCCCCCTCGTTGAAACAGATCAACCGTCAATCCGCCTCCAGAACCACCCCCCCACAACAAAACACACCAAACAAACACCACCCCTATCCCGCCCGCGCCCTGCGGTCTGCTCGGGAACAACAGCTTTACCGCAGCCATTTTGGGTCAACCATTGACGAGCGTTCATTGATCTGCTGTGTACTTCACAATAAAACCTACAACAGGAAGTAACTTGCGTGTGCACCTCGCATAAACTACAATGGGCCAGTCCCTACTGCACTATCCACGTTCAAAGCGCAAATTGTTCTCGGAATCTTCGAGAGATCAAGTACGTACCGTAAACGTTGTGTACTGGTGTCCTGTGTATAATCATGTAATTATATCCCCCCAACGCTGTAAGTGTTTGGGGATATTATGGTTTTGGCCAAGTGCCCGCCGTCTCCGCCGCCACAGCCTAACTTTAGGCGTTAGCCGCTCTCATTCTTTAACACTTTATCCGATTGACCTACCAAACTTGTACACATGGTCCGTATGAGTAAAAAAATCTCGGATAAGTTCAAATGGGCTATAATCGTATAGTTGTTCCCTCTATTTTGCAAGGTTTTTCGCAAAATTTCAAGTTCGTGCGATTTACCACAAAAAGGGTTGGTTTTTGGGTAGTTTTGAGCCGAAAAACATGGCGACAATTCAAGGTCATCCTAGGTCAAGTTTGCATTTTTCTTTGGCCGTAGCCTAATTATAAGCATTATGTATATGAATTTCCCAACTTCATTCATTGGATTTTTCCTGAAACTTGTGAATAGGGCCAACTATCATTGCCGCTGATTTTCCTAATGTGGCCGAGGTCACTGGACAGGTCTCCTTGCATGACTATTTGCATAATAGTTTGCCCAATTACAATGATGCAATTTATAAACTTTGTTTTGGATTCTCACTAACTTTGGGAGTAGGACCTTCTACAGTCCCGATAAATTATTCAAAAAAAAAAAAAAATTGCGTGAAAATCACTGAAGGTCATTATATGTGTTTAATTTACCTCTTCGTTAGCATAATTAGAAATAATTAATGCAATTATTTCTCAACTTTTAGGGATTTTGACGAAACATTGTGAATAGGACCTACTACCAGCCCTGATAATTATTCACAGGCAATCAAGATCACTGAGGTAATTATAACAACACTAATATGCAAATTAGTCCCTAATTTGCATATTAGGTTGTCCTGCATCGTCAAAATGCTGCTTTAAAATACTTTTTTTCACAATAACATTGGACATGTTCATTGGAATGCAATATGCGACTAGGAGTGGATGCATCACATGGAGTGTAACAATTTTTATAAGAGCCGCCATGTCATTGAATGGTCCTTAAGGTCACTAAGGGGTCAAAAAACTGATTTTAGTACTTTTTTTGGCACTACACTGGTGTGTTCACAGCATGCAACTGCGCCTAGGATGGATGTATCACTGGGAGTCACAATTCTCAATAAAACTGTTCATATCATTAAAGGTCATTCGGGTCACTTCGGGGTCAAAACACTAAAACTGTTTGTTGTCTATAATCGGAGAATTAATATCTGCGAAGCTGGATGGTTCACCATTGTGTATAATTGTTTGACCTGCAGTGTGTGACCTCTGACCTGAATTTGACCCTCTGTCGGGTGGTCATGTGGTTAAAGGTCGACTCTTGAATAAAAGTGCTTATTTAGGAGTTTACCCCCCGGCAAAAAAATAGAACCTGGTTTTTTTTGATTTTGATAGAGTTTTGTGTGCTTTATGGAATGGAAACAACTCCCGCTTCGATCGACCCACTTTACTTGGTAGTTAAAATGGGTCAAAGTTCAATTTTAATACCTTTTTGCAAAACTTTGGACATGTCATTTGGAATGCAATATGATTCTAGGAGTGATGCATCACAGGGAAGTGGAAACATTTTCATAAAACCCGCATGTCATTGAAGGTCATTAAAGGTCACTTAGGGGTCAAAAATTGATCTTAGTACTTTTTCCGGCAATAGCAACTGGGTTGTGTTTCATCAGAATGCAAAATGCTCCTGGGAGTGATGTATCACATGGAGAGTAACAAGATTCAGTAAAATGTTCATATCTTAAAGGTCTTCGAGGTCACTTAGGGGGTCAAAAACTGTTTTTTTGGGCTATAATCGGAACATTGACTATCTGCGAAGGCCTGGATGGTTCACCGTGGTGGATATAATTGTTGACCTTGCATGTGTGTGACTCTGACCTGAATTGACCTCTGTCGGGTGGCCCTGTGGGTAAAGGTCTAATCTTCTTGAAATAAATGTGCTTATTTAATTTAAGGACGCACCTTGTCCGGGGGCTGTAGGGGTGCCTCCTATACAATTAACAGTTCAATTTGGAATGACCCTTTACCTATACACTTGATCGCTTCACAGTCAATAAATGTCTCTTTCCACGAATATTGTCCCCTGTTTTCATTGTCACAAATTTCTTGTAAGAAGAGATGCGGGGATATATATGCGTCTGGCGGTCCTACCCGTCCAACATTTTCTGTTGTTGTTTTGTACAGGTTGTGTTTCACCCTAACTTTCAGTTATTCACCGCTCATGAGGCGAGTACGGGAATAAATTATATTGAAATAACTGAAAGTCTACAGGCTTGGGTGTACGGACGTGTAACATTGTGGTTTTTTTACACAATTTGTGATTGCTCTCTGCCGTGCCGGATTATTCACTTGCGGGCCGGAACCCTGGCCCGCAGGCCGTATGTTTCGACCCTGCTTTATATAGTGTGGCATGCAAATCACAATATTTGCCAGTAGTGTAACATGACCCAGGTGCCATGGCTTCAGCAAGCACATCAGTATTTACCAATGTGAAGCTTGCTCCCTTGGTAATACCGGTGATCTCTGCTCTGCAGGAAATTCAACCCATATGATCTGATAACCAGGTGAAACGATAACAGCAATAAAGGGATAATGGTCATCCCTCTCCTAAGCAGCACTGGTCCAACCTTGCGCACTGTAGCTATGGTCATATAATCCACTTTCCCTCACGACCATGCACCCCCCACCCACCCAATAAAATGCTGCCGTTTTGTCTGGGAGGTGGGGCCGGGATCAAAATAAGTGATCGGATTCCATGGGTTACTTTTCAAAAGAAAGAGCCCCTTGGTCATGAATCTGGGCATGGACCACCCGGGTTTATTTTGGTAGGACAAGGGGCTATATCATTTTCAACTTCTTTATCAAGGAAGAACAAGGGCTTCACATTGAGAACATCAACCCCTGATGCTATAAAAACTAAGCTTGAAGTGTCAGTCTGGGCAACAAAACATTGAAGACATGTATCCTTTGCCTGTCATTCATTAGATTGGGCCTACCTAACTTGATCAAGTGATGACCCCAGGGGCTCTTTGTTCCCCCGAATACTCTGGTTTAAACAATTCCTTTAGGACCTGGGGTTTTTGATGCATTTCAGTGGGCTGATATCCCCTGGGCCCCCCTTGGTCCTGAACCCTGGGGTGGGATGGCAGCAGGTTTATGATCTGCCATATCTAGGTGAAGCATTGCCATGAGTTGGTGTACAAGGTGATAGTACAATATTTCAGACTACAAGTAATTGTTGCAGCAGCTGTGCCGTGAGGGTCATCTAATTAATATTGTCCTATTTTTATATCGCATTGATCCATTTCACATGTGTTTTAAAGGCCAATGGTGTCATATTTGCTTCAAAGTAGCACGGGAAAAGAGGAGATATGAAAACCCACATCCCGAAGGA